>CAUYPK010022090.1:0-128534 GCA_963574355.1 Loris lydekkerianus
AAATTTCTTCAACATGTGAATGTCATTGAAGTATTTAATTTCTCCATCATAAATGAAACTGGGTTCAACCCAGGATCCTGGGTTGAAAGTTATTTTGTTTCAGGAGATTAAAACTCAATGACCACCCTCTTCTAGCTTGAAAGGTTTCAGCAGAGAAATCTGCAGTTATTCTAATATTCTTTCCCTTGTAGGTGATGGTTTTCTTTCGTCTGGCTGCTTTCAGAATTTTCTCCTTCATATTAACTTTAGTAAAATTGATTATGATGTGTCTGGGGGATGTCTTATTTGGGTTGAGTCATGCTAGAGTTCTGAAACTGTCTGCTATCTGAATTTCAGAATCTCTTGGCATGTCAGGAAAGTCCTCCTTCATAATGTCATGGAGAAGAGACTCTGTGCCTTGTGAAGCCACTTCATCGCTTTCAGGGATCCCTATAAGATGATTATTGGTTTTCTTCAAATTATCCCAGAGCTCTCTGGGAGAGTGATCTGTTATTGCCCTCCATTTCTCTTCCTCTTTGAGAGTTTGGGAGCGTTCAAAAGCTTTGTCTTCAATGTCAGAGATCCTTTCTTCTGCTTGCTCCATTCTGTTACTGAGGGATTCTACTGTGTTTCTCAGATCTTTGAGGGATGTAACTTCTTGTCTCAATGTGTCAAAATCTTTGGTCATTTGGTCTTTGGATTTGTTAAATTCTTGAGATAACTTTTGGGTTACTGCTTGGAGATCTAATTCAATCTTATTTGCTATCCAGATTCTGAATTCAATTTCTGACATCTCAGCTATTTGTTTGTGCATAGGATCTTGTGCTGTTTTTGCCCCATTGATCCTTGGGGGAGTTGATCTACTCTGATTATTCATATTGCCAGAGTTTTTCTGTTGATTTCGCCTCATGATTGTTTTTCACTGTTGCCTCCGGCCATCCTCAGAGTTGGGGAGGTGTCTCTCCAAGATTAGATGCCCGCAGGATCACTCTATTGTGCTGGATCTTTGTAGGGAGTGTAGTTCCGCTGGGGCTGCCCCAGCCAGGAAGTTCTGTTTGTGGAAGCAGCTCCAGAGTGTGACACATCCGCATCCAGCAACAGGGCCGGAGGTGGTGCACATGGTTCTGGGAGTGCCTGTGCCAGTGACTTTGGCACAGAGAGCCCAAGGCTCCAGCAGTCTATGGCCAGGAGAAGGGCTCTGCACAGAGGCAGTTAGGGTTCCAGAGGGCCCGTGGCTACCAGAGTCCCTGGCCAGACAAGTGGGCCGGTGTGGAGGCAGGGAGGGTACAGGCGGGAGGACGTGGGGTTGTGGGGCTCCCATAGTTCCTGGTGAGGGCATGCAGACATGGGTCACAGGTCGGGGGTTGTGACACAGCTCTTATGGAGGTCCGGGTGGCACCAAGCCCAGGAGTTTGAGGTTGCTATGAGGTGTGACTCCACGGTACTCTGCCCAGTGCAACAGCCTGAGGCTCCAGTGTGCCAAAACCTGTCTCACTCTGCCCCTGAGGGTTAGGGATGTAAGGCAGCTCAGTCACTAGCTCCCGCTCCGTCCTTGCTCTGTGACCCTCAGGGTGGAGCTTGCTGGGACAGTTCTCTCACAATGGCTCCCTGCAGCCCACAGCCAAACACTATTAGCTCTGTCCAGCTCAGCGTCTCAGTCTGGGGCCCTAGGCAATACCCAAAGTTCTCCACACTCCTGCTCAAGCTCTCCCCAAGGCAGTTCAACTGAGTGCCAAGTCCAAAAGCACCAAAACAGTTCATAGATAAGGCCTTTCCAGTTTGCAATCTCACTGCTGCTTGTACTTACAGCTGCCGGCAGGATTTGGTTGATCGAACACATGCAACCACTTGCCAGCCTTCCACTGTTTTTCTCCGCCTCTTGGGGTCCAGAAGTCCCTTGCTGACTCCCGGTATCCTCAAAGCGTTGAGTATAGGCAGATCCCACCAGCCAGAGATGCCTGGAGTCCTATCTCCCCAGACTCACCGTGCCCTGTTGCAGGGAAGCTGTTACCTGGCCACCATCTTGTATTGTTCCATCTCTTGGTCTATCTTGTGGTTCACTTATTCTTTCTTTTGCCAGCTGAAATCTACTGTTGAGTTCTCTGCTGAATTTTTCTTCTTGCCTATTGTCCTTTCAACTCCACAATTTCCATTTGGCTCTTTTTATAATTCCTACCTCTTTATTGATAGTCTGTACTTTATGAGTCATTATCATCATGCCTTTATTTAATTCTTCCAGCATGGTTTCCTTTAGTTCTTTGATATTCTTTGGTTTGTTTTCTTTGATATTTTCAATAGGTTCTTCAAAGTCTTTGCTAATCACAACATCTGGGCCCCCTTGATGGCAGATTAATTGCCTGCTTTTATTCTTCTTGTGTATAGATCACACTTTCCTGATTCTTTTTCATATCTCATAGTATTTTACTGAAAACTGAACATCTTAGGTAACATATAACAAATATCAATACTCATCTACCCACCAGGGGGGTTGTTAAAGTTGCTGTTATTTATTTGTTCGCTTTTTTGTTTAGTGATTTGGCTGAACTAATTCTGTGAGATCTGTTTCTCCTGAAGTATGTATCTTTTGATATTCTTGGTCCAATTTCCTCCTTTATTTTATTATATTTTATTTTATTTTATTTTTGAGACAAAGTCTCACTTTGTTGCCCTTGGTAGAGTGCTGTGGCATTATAGCTCACAGAAACCTCCAAGTCTTAAGCTCAAGTGATTCTCTTGCCTCAGTTTTTCATTTTTAGTAGAGATGGGGTCTCATGCTTACTCAGGCTTGTCTTAAACTCATAAACTCAAGCAATCCACCCACGTCAGCCTCTCAAAATGCTAGGATTACAAGCATGAGCCACCATGCCCAGCCTCCTCCCTCATTTTTATCTTTAAGCCAGACCTAAGGGCTATTCCCTGATTTAGCACAGTTTAGTGGTCATCTATTAATAGGTCAGAGTTTGTGCTTAATATCCTTAAGACAGGAAGGTCTCACTTTACTATTGGGTCCATGTGTGGCTTGGAGATTGCTCTCATAGCTTACAGGAGGTGTATGAATTTACTCCACATTCGGGCAGGGACTAGTGGTCCTGACATTCCTTCCCTGTCACTCCTCTAAGCATGAAGTCTTGGGCAAGCACACAGTCTAACAGACCACCAAGGATGACTGGTTTTATCTAGGCTCTCTTTAACTGACTCATCCATGGTCTCCCCATTAAATTTACGGCTTGTCTGCCTCTAGTGGTATCCCACCAGGCTGTTGCTGGCTGATTGCTCTTTTGTTTTTAACAATGCTCTGGACCATAAATTGCAGTCTGATCCACACAAGGTACTTGGCTAGGGGACAGGCGTTGTCTGTCTTTGAAGTTTATTCTGATCCTCCCCTAGGCAGGAGCTCTGTTTTATGGAACAGGAATTGGGAAGCAGGAGAACTCACCCCTCACTGTCCCCTCACCTGGATCTCACTATGGGCTGAAGGCACAGGGAAGACAAGAGCAATGACTGATATACCTTCTGGTCACCTCCCTCATACAATACAGATCTCAATAGCACAGAGCCAAGCAGGATGAAATCTGCCAATGTTTACTGGTTGCTGGATAAACCCCAAGTAGCTGTCCCCCATGCAGAAGCTGGGAGAGATGGGGGCTGCCACACTGCTGCTGAGCCCTGTAGGACAGCTCTTCTGTAGCCCTGAGCCCACTCAGCGGGAGCTTCTCTGCTAGAGCTCCCCTATGGTGCAGTAGCTGAGGTGGGAGAATAAGATGTCAGCGGCCCAGCTCAGCATAGATCCTTTACAGCACATTGGATCACAAGACAGGACACACTTAAATTCACTGGCCACTGAGGAAACATGGAATGTTCCTCCACTTCAGGGAGCTGGCAGGAATAGACCTTTCCCTTCAGCCACCAAGCTCTCTTGCAGCCAATCATGGGCGGAAATGTGCAACCCATGACTCAAATGCCAAAGCCACCTATTGTTCTTACCAAGTTTCATAGATTGTATTGAATAAATGCTTCTCAGCTTTCTTTAAGCCTTTTTGCCAATCTCCAGAGACTTCCAGTGATTGTCTTAGTTAATTTTGACCAGTCTAATGGTTGTCCATCAGGGGAAGACATTTTACCAAACTCCTCACACTGACATTTCCAAAGTTCAGGTACCTTTCAAGAAGTTTTAAATAGATTTACTCCTGTGTTTACCATTTATGATGCTTTTCATTTCTTTTGTACAGGTCCATATATCTGAAATCATTTTTCTTCTGCCTTGAAAGGGATTCTTTAACCTCAGAGTGCCCAACCTATGGCTGCATGCTAATTTTGTGAGGACCTTTTTGTTGTGTCAGATATCATGCATGAACTTTTTCTTTCTTTATCATTATTATTATTATTATTATTGCTTATCAGTTTTAATTAGTGTTTGTGTGTTTAATCTGTGACCCAAGACAACTCCTATTCTTCTAATGTGCAGCAGAGGAGAAAAAAAAGGTTGGACACTCCTGCTTTAACATTACTTATTTCTTATTATATTGATATAAGTCTGAAGGTGATGAATTCTTTCAGGTTTCACAAATGTGAGTAGTCTATATTTTACTTTTTTCTAAAAAGTTATTTTCCTTGGGTATAAATTCTGAGTTTACAAGGTTTTTTTTAGTCAATAGTTTAAAGATGCCATTCTACTGCTTTGTACCTTACAACGTTTTCAATGAGAAATCTGCTGTCATCCTTACATTTCTTTCTCTTTACATAAAGAATTGTTTTCCTTATAGCTGCTTTTAAGGTTTTCTTTCTTTCTTTCTTTCTTTTTTTTTCTTTCTTTTTTTTTTTTCTTTTTTTCTTTTTTTTTTTTTTGGAGGCAGAGTCTCACTATGTTGCCCTTGATAAAGAGCTGTGGTGTCACAGCTCACAGCAACCTCCAACTCTTGGGTTAAGCAATTCTCTTGCTTCAGCCTCCCATTGTGGGTCTACACAATGCCTGGCTATTTTTTGTTGCAGTTGCCATTGTTGTTTAGCTGGCCTGGGTTGGGTTCAAACCCACCACCCTCAGTGTACATGGCTGGCACTGTAACCACTGTGCTATGGGCACCAAGCCCTTTTAAAGTTTTCTATTTGTCATTAGTTGTGATCAATTTATAATGTGTTTGGTTGGTGCAGTTTTCTTTTTCTTTCTTGTGATTATACTTTATTGAGTTTCTCAGATCTCTACATTTATATTTTTCATCAAACTTGGGATTTTTTCAGCCATTGTTTTTTCAAATTTTTTTTTTCTTTCCCCATCTCTTCACCTATCCTCTTCTTTAGGAACACAGTTACACATGTATTAGGCTACATATATTACTGTCTCTAAGCTCACTGATGCTTTGTTCATCTTAAAACTTTTTCCTCTGTGCGTTCTGTTTTGGATAGCTTCTATTGTTATGTCTTCAAGTTCACTAATCTTTTCTTCCATAATATCTAATCTGCCATTTTGTCTTGAATGAAACTTTTATCTCAGACATTGTAGTTTTTCATGTCTAAAAGTTTGGTTTGTGGTTTTTTCCAATATTCTATGTCTTTAACTTTCTGCACATGTGGGAATAAAGTGTTAATTATCCTAATGTCTTTGTCAACTAATTGTAATACTCATCAATTCTGAGTCTGTTTCCATTGATTGACTTTTGTCATTATGAATCATAGTTTCCTGCTTCTTTGCATGACTGTAATTTTTTCTTGGATATCAGACATTGTAAAATTTCCTTTGTTGGTAACATTTTCCACTCTTTGAGACTAGAACTTCAGAATAATCCTTTCAATGCCATGAGTCCTGATATGTCCCAGTTTGGCTAATAAAAATAGGTTCTATTCCTGACTCTAGAGTGGTAAGTACTGTTTCCTCTAATCATTTCAGGCCACTATTTTTCCTTCCTTGAACACCCAGGCACTAATCAGTCTTCTCCTGAGTATTTAAGAACCACCTGCAAGTTTATGGAGCTTCCTCAGCACTTATTCCCTGTGTCATGGCCCAAAAAGTGTCCAGGGGAAGGGGGGGTTCTACAAGGCTCATCCAGCTTGCTCCCCTTCTAAATCTTCTATTTATCACACATACATGTGGTCAACTGCATGTACATTAAACCACCCCACCATATGCACGTACAAGCTACATATACCCAGACCCACTACTGCTTGTTGGTTTCAATAAAATTGAGATAAAATTAAACCAATAGTCTGGCATCTGGCTTTTCTTCCTTTTTAATGAGCTGTAACCTTCATAGAATAAAGTGCACAGACCCCGAGTGTCAGGAGTGTTAGGACGAGGCCATCTGGGCAGGAGGCAGAGAGCTCTCAGGCATCCAGAACCTGCTGAAACTTCTGGACTCTTCCATCTCACCTTGGCCACAGCCTGGCCCAAACCTCTGTGTCTCAAACCTACTGGTCAGACTTGGTGAAAAATGGTCTACCTGCCACCGTCCAGCTGGGTATTTTTAGGTTGAAATCACTGCCTTTTTGCCTCATAAAAGAGCACCCTGGCTGGACAAGTAGAAGGCAAGAAGAAGGTCATAACAGTAATAATAGTAACAATAATTTGAATGACAATAGTGGGAAGAGGGCCATGAACGTGCATGGAGAGCAGGACCCCACCCCGGGGATGGGGTAGGAGGTGAGACTGAGTCTGGCTCGCTACTCACCACCCGCCACCACAGAAGCCCCAGTGCAAGTGTTCCTAGCAGCCTAACTGACCAGAGCCAAAGCCAGGGAACAAATCTCTGAAATACTGCTCAGCAAGGGACAGGAGAGAAAGACGCACAACAGTAGGAGAACCTCAAAGACACCACCCCACACGGAAGAGGTCGGTGCACCATGAAATTCCAGAATCAGCAAAACCAGCTCAGCAGCCTCCTAGGAGGGGGTGGAGGCAGAGAAGGGTCTCCAGAGAACTTCAGAGTGATAAAAACACTCTGCCTTAATGTGGTTTTGTCCAAATCATTTGAAAGGTACACTTAAGATCTGAAAGCTTTGCCATGTCTAAGCCACACTTCAAGGAAGGACTTCCAAGCAAATGAAAGAAGTCAGGCCTCACACTTCAACAGAGTGAGAAGGCAGCACACCGGTCGCTGGGCCCAGGGGAGGGGCAGGCGGCCCCCTGGGCACTGGCCGCACGGTCTCCACCTGGGCAGGGTCTGGGATGGAGAGGCTAACTTTGGGATTAGACTGTCATGCTGTGCACTTAGGATGTGTGCCCTCTTCTGTGTGCGTGGGATCTGGGATAGAGTCACAAAAGTGAAAAGAGGCCTTAACTTAGACAGGCTGGGAGCCATGTACATCCAGGGTAAAAGGCATCCTCCTGGAGCTGCCATGGGCCCCCTATTCAGCCATACCCTGGGACCCACCAGCCACCCTAAATAGTGCATGGGGCACACACTCCATCTGACGAGGGATAAGCAGGGTCAGGGGTGTAACACCCGAAGCTCTGAGGTGCAGTGGAGCCCCCACACTTTTGTTACCTTCCCCTTTCGTGCTGAGCCTCATTGCCTTCCCGCTCCTGGGTGGGGCCACTCCCCTTTGGGGCTACATACCCTCCTCCACCCCCCCTGAGCATCTGTTCCTTGTCTGTGCCTACCATTCCACAAAGCCCTGGTGCCCCCTGGCTTGTGGTGGGCAGGACCCAAGGTGGGGCAAGAACTAGCTGTCAGTCTCAGGAGCCCAGCAGGAGCCGGGAGGAGGGGGGGCTGCCAGCTGGTGTTTTGAAAGCATGAAGACCTGCAGCTCTGGTGTCAGAGCCAAGCACTACCCCTCACCAGGACCCCCCAGGGTGCACTCCACACACACTTTCCCTTCTCCAGACCACCCAGTTCTCACCCAACCTGCTTCCGCCCACACCCGGAGCAGGTGGGGCTTGCTCCAGACTGGCCGACCCAATCCTCTCCTAGAGCCCAAGCCCCCTCCCCCCCCTCCCCATGAGGCTGGCAAGTTCTCCCAACAGGGCCTCAGAAAGTGCAGTATGCAAAGGCCTGCTTTGAATGTCAAGGTTTACCAAAGATCAAAAAAGAAGAAAAGGTATTTTGGAAACATCTAATGTGCCAGCTAATTAAGTGTCTGACTGTTACCAAGCTCCCTCTCAGAGGAGCTTCTGCACAGCATAAGAAACAATCAACAGAATGAAAAGGGAACCTACAGAATGGGAGAAAATATTTGCAAACGGTCTATCTGATGAGGGGTGAGTCTCCAGAATATATAAAGAACTCTTAGAATTCAACAACAACAACAAAACCAAACAACCTGATTTAAAATAGGCAAAGGACTTGAATAGACAGTTTTCCAGAGACACAAATAGCCAACAAACATAAAAGGATGCTCGGCCTCACTGCTCATTAGAGAATGCAATTCAGAGCCTCACACCCACTAGACTCCCAGAAACTCAGAAAATAGCAAGAGCTGGTGAGGACGTGGAGAACTTGGAACCTTGTGCACTGTTGATGGGAACATCAGGGACGCAGTTACCATGTAAGACAGCATGGCAGCGCCTCAAGAATTGAACACAGAGCCCCACGTGCTGCAGCAGGGCCCCTCCTGGATGTAGAAGTAGACACAGGACGTGGAGGAAATGTGCGCACACTCCTGTTTACTGCACGTTGCTCACAGCAACAGAGGAAGAGGAAACCCAAGTATCAACAGATGACAGACGAGTGGATAAGCAACGTGGGTGTCCGTGTGTGGAACGTATTCACTCTTTAAAAGGAAGGACATCCTGACACCTGCTACAAGATGGATGAACCTCTGGGACATTGTGTTAAGAAAAAAGTCAGAAAAGGACAAACACTGTATGATTCCACCTCTCTCTGGTATCAGAGTCAATTAAATCCAGAAACAGAAAGTGGATTGGAGGTGTCAGAGCTGGGGGGGGTTGGGGGGGGTGAGTGTTTCACAGGGACAGAGCTTCAGTTTGGGAAGATAAGAAAGTTCTGGAGATCCATTGCACAACAAGGTGAATCTGGTTAACACGACTGAACTATGTACTTAAAAATGGCTAAGATAGTAAACTTTATGCTAAGTGTCTTTTACCACAAAAGTAAAAGCAGAGAGCAAGAAAAAGTTTCTCCTCCTACATCCAAAAACCCAAATCCTCCCTACGGGTTCAGACAGGCACAGAATGAGGCTACACGCTTGTGCACAGCCATGCTGCTGACCCGGGTGTGCTGCAGAGGAAGCGGAGCCTCAACCACTGACGGGCAGGAATGTGCCTGAAGGATGTTCAGGATGTGGCTGGCCCTCTCTGGGCATCCTTGTTCCACTCTGCTACACAGGAAACATGGACAAAGGCTGAGGGCGGGACTCTCACCATGTGGGCTCAGGACAGAGGGAAGAGACCTCTTAACCCCTGTGCCCAGCACATGGTAGCAACAGACCACAGCCAGAGCTCAAGCCCCTTTCCTCCCTGATGCTCAGGGTCCCAGGAAAGGACAAGATGGCAAATGTCCATCTCTCCCCACCTCCCATCTCCCTCCTTCCATCCCTCACCCCATTCCCATCTCCCACCTCCATCCTTCACCTACCCCATCCCTCCCTCCTTCTATCCCCCACCCCCTCCTCCACCCACCTTCATCCTTTCCGCCATCCATCCCACCCTGTCCCCATCCCCCACCCATTCTTCACCCCATTCCTCCTTTTCTTCATTCCACCCCATCCCATCCTCCACTCATCCCTCCACCCACCCCCATCGCTCCTTCCCTCCATCCCCCACTTATCCCCATCCACCCCCATCTCTCCTTCCCTCCATCCCCCACCCCTATCCCCATCCCCAACCCATTTATCCACTCAACAAATACTCATCAGATGCCCATTCTGTGCTGGGACCCCCGCCCTCCTGTGGCTCAGGGGAAGACAGAGACAAGGTGGGCAGATGGAGGGCTCCAAGGATTGATAGACAGATAGAGATAGCAAAAACAGCAGCAAACAGCTCCCTAGGATCACAGCAGAAGGCAGCGGTCATTTCACAAAAATACAACAGATGGGGGGTGGGGAGCAGTGGAAACAACAGTGGGGGCATCCTCCATGGGGAGGGGACCCTGGACCTGAGGCACCCGCAGCTGTGGTCCCAGGAGAAAGCGAGGGTCAAAGGAAGCTCCAGTGCCCTACTCAGAGCACAAATGGGGCCGAGAGGCAGAGCTGCCCATGAGTAGGGCTGGACCCATCATGTGACTTCCTGTTCTCAAAGGTCAATTGTACCAGCTCCTTCCACACCTTGTCCTGAATCTGCTCACTTGGGCATGGGGCTCTCTGGGCCTACGTACTGTGCTGGAGGGGCACAAAGGGGAGATGAAGCTGGCCCCACAAATCCCTCTGCTGGACTAATCCCAGCTCTCAGAAGGTGGCCCTGTCAGGGAGCTCAGGAGCCCTCACCTGTAGGCAGCCCCCGGCCCGGCTAATCTCACCAGGCAATTAGGGGCCTCTGGTCAGGTTTCCTGACCACTCAGGCCAGGCTTTCCCGGGGCCTGGAATGCATTCGGGACCTTTGAAGACCTCACTTAGGACTAAGGTGTTTTCCGGATTGTTCAGAGCAGGCTAAGTACAAAGAAAGAGGAGAAGGCTCTGCTCTCAAGCATCCCCAACCGGCCGGGCGATTATCTGGGATTAGCCACATTGCCATCAGCCAGCTGTCTCACTCATGTGCCGCCCTGCCCGGCCCACCTCACCCAGGCCCTAGGGCTGGGGTCGCAGTCTCCCCTGTCCCCGCCAGCCTCCCTCCTCCTGAGAACCTTGTCTCAGGTAAGTGAGGGAGTCTCTTCCCAAAAGTAGTGCAGGCCATACACTGATGCCTCTTTGGCATCAGGTAAAATAGGAGAAGAGCGTCTTCTCTGGTGTGGGATCTTCCAGAGCTTGTCTAGACGGCTGCAGGTGTCATTTTGGGAGGGTTGGGGTGGGGGTGGGGGGTGGGAGGCCTGAGGTAGACAGAGCTGCAGGCTGGTCCCCTCCTGGCCCCCCAGGAGCAGCACCCAGACCGGCTCAGCCCACCTGCCCCACACTTGCTGGAGCTATGTTGAGTGTTCCAGGTTCAGAACATTTGAGGCCTAGAGTTTTGTGTAACTGAGGCAGCATGCTTGGACAGAACTGTGCCCAGAACTCACTTGAACAAGGTTGGTCCCACATTCTCCTGTAGTTTCCACTTGGTCTAAGAAGTGTGTGTCCCTGGGCCTGTGGGGGACACTGCCTGCTCTGTCCAGTGCAGCCACAGCTCTGGCTTGAGGACCAACACTGGCAGAGACCCAGGTTTCCTCCAAAACCCCCAGCACCCAGATCAGGCCCATGGGCACTGCAGGCAGACACCAGGGAGGGTATCGCCTGCAGCATGACCCCAGAACACAGCTGCAGACCTGGTGGGGGACTGAGGCCATGACCTGAAGTGTATGAGAGGCAGCAGTGGTAGAATGGCTGAAGAAGCAGGCACATCCCCAAGCGCAGCCTGGGCCTCATCCCTGCTCTGGACAGGTTTGTGCCAGGCAGGTGTGCAGAGCTGGCCAGCCCTGAGCTAAGCTTGCTGTGCGGCAGACCTGCAATGTGACTGCAGCTGCCTCATAGGGGAAAGGGACCCTAGGCCAGGGTGCCATGTACAGGACACAGCTCTCCGGCATGCAGTGGGGGTGCCCTGGGAACTGTCTGTGCTCTGTGGCCTTGGGGAGTAGGTGGGGCCAGTAAGCACAAGGACAAAACCCTGTAGGGAAGATGGTGCTGAAGACATGGCCCAGGTGGTAACACAATCCCAGGCCTGCCCCAAGCCCATAACCCCACTGCATGGTGGACCCCACGGGGCATCTGCAGCTCTAGTCTGGGCACTCACTGTGCAGGGTCTGGCAGGGCCCTCCCAGCAGCCCTTGCTCCAAGACACATTGTACAATGCCCAGCCAGTAGGCCTGGCCACAGGCCCCACCCCACACACCCAGCTGTACATAGGGATGGCCTGCTCTGGGCGCTGAGACCACAGCTGGCAGTCAGAGAGCCCCTCTATAGGACAGAGCCTCTGGAAAGGAGACCCAGATGGGCCCCCTAGATAGGAGGTTGAGAAGCACACACCCAGTCCTGGAGGGATGCAGCCCTGGGGCTATTTCTGCAGGACACAGATTCCCTGAGGGGCTACCATGTCCCACAGAGTAGTCAAGGTCACTGCCACACAGTTCTGCACATCACAGCTAAGATCTCTGCAGACTGTTTTGTCTATTACCTGTTACCAATGTAACCAAAGAAAAGCTCTTGCCTCTCCCAGAATTTAGCTGGAATTCAGGAGAATATGTGGGAAAGTTAAGGTTCTTTTTAAGTGGTTTTCCTAAAAATTGAACTACTCCTTTCCTTTTTTCTCTCTGACCTTCTCTGTACCGTGCGAATATATTCTAGATCAATCCATCGACCTACATCAGCAGGGAAGCAGTAATGAGCTCTAGTCTATAGACACTAAGCCAGCAGCAGGGGCCTATAGCCTGCCAGGTTAGTGTGGGGAGGGAGACATAGAAGGAGCCTCAGGTGACTGTCCCCCAGGTCACCTTGTTTTGAGAGACTTTTTCTGTCTAGCACACTGACCTACTTCAGCAATATCCATTTACGTCCCTCTTTTTTGTTAATCAACATCTCATACAGCAGAGCAGTAGCCCTGGTCTGCTTGAGCCTCTTCCAGTGGGCCCAGGGTCCATGCAGCTCAGGGATAAACAGGAGCCACACACCCTACTTAAGGGCTTCAGCAGCAGCCCTACATGATGCCCCTGGGCCCTCCTCAGCACCTCAGAGCCCGTGCATGCCCCGACTTAGGTCCAGGAGATCCAGGCCACCTGGGCAGCTGAGTCTGGCGCCCATTAGGGGGCCCAAAACAGGTGCTCAAGGTGAAGGTTTGGCTCCTCGTCTCCAGCTGTCTCCTCAACGATGAAGAGGGCAAGGTTCAACTGCAGCTGGGACTTAGCAAGGACCATCTGGAGCCAAATCTCCCCCTTTTCAGGGCACACAGGAACCCCACATTCACTAGCCCCGGCCTTCCACAAAAGCTTTCTGTTCCCTTGATTCATGCCAATCTGCACCTATTTAGCACTGACTGGGGGAGTGATGCTAGGCCAGAAGCACCTGGAAGGGGGGTGAGATGTGGGTGTTGATTACCCACATCTGGAATGCCTGAGGCACAGGCTCCTCCGCAGCCTGCCAGGTCTCCTGGGCACTGGAATCAGGTAGGGCCGACGTCTTGATTCTCTGCACAGAGCCAGGGGTTCTGGCACTGCAGAGCGCTAAGGGCAGAGCCCACAGTATCAGCAACCTCTGCCTTCACTTACTGGGTGACTGGGCCCAAGTGTGCCTAGCTATGGAGCAGGAATGCTCAGTGAGTCTGTGTCCCAGTGTCCCAGACTTGAGGAGCGGACTGGGTGGGGAGCTATGTGGTATCCCCAAATGGAGTCAACCAATGGTGTTATTGTCACTGTCATCACTATAATCCTCAGGGTGGGGCTCTGATGACTTGCACACTTCATCCCCTACTTTGCAGTGGCCTGGTAAGAAAGGAGCTGATCAAACATGTTCCATAGATTAAGGTGACCACAGCTGTTCCACACTTTGTCGCCATGCAGGCAAAGGCCAGCACACCTGTGCAATCTCAGCCACTCAGGCCTCATTGAGATGCTGTGAGTCCAGAGGCTCTAACAGGGGTCCTCAAACTGCAGCCCGCGGGCCACATGAGGCGGTGTGATTGTATTTGTTCCCGTTTTGTTTTTTTACTTCAAAATAAGATATGTGCAGTGTGCATAGGAATTTGTTCATAGTTTTTTTTTTTTTTAACTATAGTCTGGCCCTCCAACAGTCTGAGGGACAGTGAACTGGCCCCCTGTTTAAAAAGTTTGAGGACCCCTGCAAGAGAATTAGAAAAACTAAAAACCGGAGATTTTCTCTCCTCCTAGAATGAGGGTTTTCATGCTCAGATGAAGGCTCACTTTTCCCAGGTGCTTGCTCTATGGCCAGACCCCGCACTTCTTGCTACATATTATGGAAGCTGGAGAGTTGGCAAAATGCTTCCTGTGAGCTCAGCTGAGCTTGCAGGTGGCCCAGAGAGCACAGAGACCTCAGATCCATCATCCCAGAGGCTGTGAGAGAAAGAGTAGTTTGGGGGCTGAAGCTCTAACAGCCCCGCCTGCCACACGACTGGATGTCACCTACACTGGGTGTCTCAGTGTGGGGGCGAGGGGAACCCAGAGCGTGTCCAGGAAATGCCAGAAGCCTCTGTATGAATGGGGCTGTGCCATGGCTGGCACAGCAAAGACACCCCCACTCTCATGGTCTAGAAAACCTCCATGGGGAGCCCCTCAAGGGCAAGTGCTTAAAAAGCCCTACTTCTGCCTAGAGAGCCCTTCCTGCTTTTCTGTGTGATTAAAAAAGTAGATAAGAAAAATTGGGATTGAGATCTTAGCCCCGAAGGAGAGCTAACATCAAAAGGGAAAGGGAAATGATTATCAAAATCAAGTTTTGGTTGGAAGAAAAGAGTTGATGAGAAAAGAACAATTGAGGTTAACTTCTAGGAAGATTGTCCTGATCTTTAAAGAGTAAAGACGACCCAACTATCATGTGAACCTGGCTCTCCCATGTGGAGCCAGCCTTACTCTGTTGTGCGATATGGGCACAGATTATTGCCTGACTGATCATTGAGGCCGCGTCTCAAGGGCTACAGGGGAAACTGCAGAGTGGATTGTTTCGAGGAATCGGACCTCTGCATGTTCTAGGGTGGGGGGAGGGAAGAGGTGGTTGCCCTCTGCACCTGGCTTGCTCAGTAGCCCTAAGACCCTGGGACTTATTCCTGATGGCTTTGAGACAACCTGAAGTCTGCAGGCAGACCCTGGGATGGGCAGGCACCTCCAGTCTCAAGGAAGCTATCAGCCACCCTGAAATGGAATCCCACCCTCACACAGGCCTCACACTTCCTCTAAGAGCTGAGCTACAATTCAGTCTACAAAATCCCACTATGAAAACCAATAAAATCCTCCACCCATAGCCTCTGAGGCCTCAGCCCTGACCTTCTACCTCTGAGCCCCACCTTGTCCAGCAGGCCTGCTCCTTTCCTGGGCCCACTCTTGCTCCCAGGGTCCTCCCCACATCATCTGACAGGTGCACATGCCCACTCTGCAGACCAGGACCCCAAGGCTGGGGCCAGTGGCGCTCAGCCACACCCCAGCTGGAAGCAGGCTGAGCCTATCAGCCAGGTCTCCAGATACCAAGATTGGAGCTTCACGCCCACCTCAAGCCATGGTTCTCTAACAGCCCAGGGCTCTGACTGGCAGGGAACATCCACAAGCAGAATCTTGGGGCCCCATACCTAGAGCCAGGCTGGTGTCCTCATGTCAGGGAAGTCTGGACCCAGGGCCTCTATTCAACATCCCTTTGGGATGTCTCAGTCTCACCCTCACCCTTGGGCCTCAGTCTTTCTGCCTGTAAAATGAAGCATATGAGATGCCCTAGATAAATCCTGTGACCTCCTCTACTGACCCAGGCCTCATCGAATGAATTATCCAAGAGGGGTGCAGTTTGCACACCTGTATGCTCTCTGAGATGGAGATAAAACCCCAAGGCCAGGCTCTCAGTGTAGTCACAGGGTTTAGGCGAGGCACAGGCCCTAGCACGGAGAAGAATCTGAGTACGTAGAAGGAGGAGGGTTTCTGAGTCAGTCCACTAGACCGTGAGTCTCCAGGAGTAGAGACTACATTTGGATCATCTTTACCCTACCAAGACCTGTGCAAAGCCGAGCATATAGCGGCTCTAGATAAAGATGAGGTAAAAAACATCAGGGAAAGTGTGCTTGTTGCCAGCCACACACAGCAGTGCCTGAATTTCCTCTGTTAGAGGTGCTGCTTTTCCCCAAAGGGCCAGAGGGCTTAGTCCATTTAGCTTAGTTGTAAAGATCAGTACAGCTGGATTGATTGATTGATTGATTGATTGACTGATTTAAGACAGAATCTCACCCTCGCCCTGAGTACAGTGCCGTGGTGTCAAAGCTCCCAGCAATCTCAAACTCATGGGCCCAAGGGATCCCCCGCCTTAGCCTCTTAAGTAGCTGGGACTACAGGTGCCCCCTCCCCCCCCCAATGCTCAGCTAGTTTTTCTATTTTCAGTAGAGATGGGGTCTTGCTCTTGCTCAGTATGGTATTGAACTCCTGATCCCAAGCAATCCTCCCTTCTTGGCCTCTGAGAGTGAGCCTCCATGCCCCGCCAATACAGCTGGATTTAAATGTGCGATTTTGCTATTTGTTTTCTATCTGTATCACAATATTTTTATTCTTCTAGGTTTTTTCCTTCTTTCCTGCCTTCTTTGATGTTAGTTGAATATTTTGTACCAGAAATTTTCCAAGTGTGATCCTGGGGCCCCCAGGGCATCCCAAGGCTCTTTCAGGGATCTACAAAGTCAAAACCATCACACGTTCATGAGTAAGGCTAATTTGTCCTAGCATTTGTTGTTTGGGTCTCATTTTCTCAGGTGTGTACAGTATAATTTTCTAGGGGCTAGGTGAGTTGTGATGTCGCATCAGAGTGAATGCAAACACAGGTATGAGAATCCAGCTGCCCTCTTTTAAGCTCAAATTTTAAAGAATTTGCAAAAATGTAAAAGCAAAGTTATTCTCTTCACTTTCTTTATTTTGGAGAATATAATTATCTTTCCTTTAAGATGTCACTTGTGCTACATATGGGCTTGTGATCATTAACAATAACCTTCACTGAGAGTTGGGCACCAGGGATTTTATTCTCATCTTGAGGTAAGCCCTTTCCTTCACTTTGGTGTGGCCTTGGACTGAGCTGGCTGTCAGCCAGGCTTTGATCCCCAACCCCAAGCGGCCTCTCTGCCCACTTGGCCACTTCTGATCTTGGCAGGGAGGTCTCTGCTGGCACCTCCATCTTGCCCTCCGGTCTGCAGAAGGTGGAGAGGGCAACCCAGCCCACGTGGCCAGGAGGGCAGGATGTTTTCTTGGAATCCCATCCCTGTTGGCCAGAGGCAGCTCCAGTTTGTCCAGGGAACCCTTGGCTCCATCCTCCTGGAATCCTGCCCTTCTGGAGCTGACATCCAGGTCTGGGGGAGCAGCCAGGAGTGAGCAGGAGGCTCTCTGCCAGGCGTGTGGCCTGGAGGGGCCGCGGGAGCTGGCTCTGGATGCCTAGAGGCTCGGGGGCTCTCTCCTCATCAGTTCACTCCCAACTTTAAGCAGCCCCAGAAGAGCCCTTCCCATCACCATCCCATGGAAAAGCCTAGGGTGTTCATGCCCTGGGACTGAAGCTGTGACCCCACCCAAGACAGGCAAAGCTTCCTTCACTGCCTGCCCAATCACACTTCTATCCAGGCTTTCCCCACAGCCCCAGGCTTAGCAATCTCTGATGGCTTTCAAAGGACAGAGAGAACTTTAGAGATCCCAGGCCCATCCCTGGGGCCCTCTCTCCCAAAAGGGGGGCACTCCCACTGCCAGGGCCTCTGCTTTGATGAGGCCAGCAACACCACCCTCAATAACACACAGAGAGCAGCAGGCCCTGACAAGCTTGCCTGGGTGGCCCCTGGGGCTAGGGGTTGCCATCACTGTTCAGGCCTATGATCAGGGCCCCTTGCCCAGGGGCTGCTACAAGTCCTCGACCCATCAATGAAAGGTGTGCCCTGCATCCCACCAGTGGCCAGCAGAGGAACACCATTATTTCAGTATAAGCTGGGCCTCTACCTCTCAAAAACTAATATTTTCCCAAGCTCACAAAGGACACTGTCTAAGCCTGTGTTTGCCCAAATCTCTGCTTCAAAGTGCTGCCTGTCATTGCCATAAACCGGAAACTGAGGAGCCCAGAAGCCAAAGCCTCAGGGGGCACCAGGCTAGCCTGATGCTAAAAATGGTTTGGGGAAACCTGGGCAGAAAAGGGTCCAGAGAGGCCTGTGCAGGCATTCCTGCTGGACACCTGCTGAGGGCCCTGCTGTAGAAGGAGACAGCAGGGGGCTCAGGCCATGCAAGGGCTTCAGGGGAGAAAGAGCTCAGGGCACACAGCCATGCAGCTTTTCATCACAAAGGAGCCCCGTGTGTCCTCTGAGTGGGGAGCTGGTACTGGAGGGGACCAAAGGGGAGTCACTGGGGAGAGGCTTCCACTGGGGACAGACAGTCCTAGGAAAGAAATGTGAGCCCCCATGGAAGGGAAAAAGGGTCTCTGGGAGGTAGAAATGGCTCCTGGGACAGGTGGTTGCCATGAGGTCAGCTCTGCTGGGAGAGGAAGGCTCCTGCCTCCTATGATGCTCTGGATACCAGTATGGGAAGGAAGGAGCTCTCAGCAGCTTCCACCAAAGGAGAGGCCACATCCAGGGCAGACATCTGTTCACATAGGACAAAGGGCCCACCAGGCTGCTGGTAGGTGCCGGGGTCTCTTCCAGCTCTTCACAAGCATGAGCCCTCTGAGGGGTCTCTGCATCCTCCCCTTTTACCGACCAGCTACTGATCTTGTAAGACTTCCTCAAATACTCCCAGGGCCAGGGCCAGAGTCAGGTCCCTGCTCTGCCCACCACACTGCTCACTCCCACTGGTCCTCGGTGATTGGAGTCAGTTCAGAAAATAAGAACCCTGGTGTCACACCAAGACAGTTGCAGACCCAGCCCATCCCCAGGGGGACTGAGGACCACCAGCGGACAAGGAAATGGCACCACACCAGGGATAAGGCTGCCAGGAAATCCAGGGACAAGTATGGATGGTGGAGGGAGGAGACTCTTGGAGGGATGGCACTACATCACTCTACAGTCCATGTGACAAGCCCATCCACCTCAGCAAGAGGCCAATTGGACCATCACAGAGGATCTCAGATGTGCAGAGGTCTGAATATTTGTGTCCCCCAAATTCCTGTTCAAATTCTCATCCCTCAAGTGATAATGTGAGTAGATGAGGCCTTTGGGGAGTGATGAATTCATAAGCATGGAGCCCAGCACCTAGCCCTGCCTGGGCAACAGTGCCACACACATGCACGCGCGTGCGCGCGCGCACACACACACACACGGATCCTCCTCAGCCCTTCATCCTGTGTCTCAAGAGGGCTGATCCCATCCTGTCACCAGGGCAGGCACCACCGCAGATCTGGCCAATCAGAGGGCCAGCAATGGCTGATGGTCAACAGTAGACCTAGCTGTTGACCAGAAATCCTGGGAGATCCACCCACCCCTCAAACCCAGATGGAGGGAGAGCAGCTCTGCACAGAGAACCTCCCTGCATAGCGCCACCCAAGGCACAGCATTATCAGGTAGTGGAGGGCTGGGCGAGGCCCTGGGTCCTGCTGGACCTGAAGCCAAATGTTCCTCTAGATTTTGCAGTCATGCAACCAATGGGTTTGGGTTGAGCTTGAACTGAGTTTCCATTCACTTGCAACCCAGAGAGCCCCAGTGGCTGAAACTGGAGTGTTCTGACAGCTGGTCCTTGGATGGGGGCTGCCAAATGCCTCCCGCCTCCCATCAGAGCACAGAGCTTCAGCCCCGGTCGTGTGGCCCATCAGCGCCCCCCTGGAACCCTCACTGCTTCACAGGAGCACCCAGAGCCTGCAGGGTAAGCTTGAGTTGGAAGAGTGGTGGCCAAGTGGATGCTGGGAGATGGCAGATCCTCCCACCACTATTGCAACAAGCATCACAGATCACATCTCCTGCAGCCTGTGGAGCACTCACTGCTCTGTACACTCCTGAGAGGATCAAGGGATAAGGGCAAATGGCCCCAGCAGTATTACCTCATAGCTTTGACCTCAAGAATGCCCTAAGAGCACCTCAGGGAACCCCCACAGGGCTCCCAGTCCACAATTTGAAAATGACTTTCTTCCTTTCTCCTTGCCTCTGCCTGGGCCATGGTGGCCACTCTCAACCTCTCCCTGGAGTCTCATGCTTCACAACTTTTCAGATTTGGTTTCCTCTGTTGATGGCATATTCCCTGCAGATTTCCTTCTCCAAACTCCAAAAAGAAAGAGAATCTGTTTGGCCTGGCTCTTATTTTTGAGCCAGGAGCCCCATCTAGCCCTGCACCCACCATGGTGTGGGGACACTGCAGGGAGAGCCCCTGGTGCCTGGCCCCCAGGGCCCCAGTCAGAGGCACTGACCTTGGGTGGGGAGGGTGCCTCTCTGAGAGCACCTCCAAGTCTTTGCAGGTGATGCTATAAGTACCTGGCTCCTCTTCCCCCAGACCCAACCCTTCCTAATCAACATCTGTCCCAGCCAGTGTAGGGAGCAGCTGCTGGGAACACAGTGGCTGCAGAGGGACCAGGCCGTGGTGTTGAGGGACTGGGTCTCTTCTCTGGCCACCCTGGAAACCCCTGGGAAAGCCCAATTGCCAAAGAGCAAGGACTTAGGTCATAGACCAGGGAGAGCCCCGAAGAGGGAGACCTCCACAGAGAACCAAGGACCAACACCGGGACAGTTTTTGGTGGGGAAATGACAATTTCACCATTCCAATAAGATTGCCAGCAGCCTATAAGCCTGATGTAAACCGTCTGCCCTGCTGACACCCAGGGCAGGTCCATGGGCTCTGCAGGACCTGGTTCCTGACCTTTTCCTGGCACACACCAGCAAGGGTGCACCCACACACCCCAGCCCCCACAGAGAACACTCACTGCCCTCTTCTCTGTCCACACAACCCCTTAAGATCGGGTATGAGGAAGGGCCTAGGAGAGGGGCCCTGGGTGTCATGCCCCAGAATGCCCTCTGCTTCTGGGGGGGGGACATCTGATGGATGACACCCTAGTGCTCCCGGCCCAGGGCTGACTTCTTTCAGTCTCTAGGCCCATTGTTGCAGGAGACATGGCTGAGACCTGCAGCACACCAGGAAGCTGGCATTAGATGTTCTGCCCAGGGCGTCAGGAGGTCAGCCAGGCTGGGGTGGGCACATGGGCAGGAAACACAAAGGCTTCTGCCCTGGCAAGACTCAGTCTCCCACTGGGAGTCACCCCAGGAAGCAAGCTGACCTCCCCCCGTGGGCTCCTTGGCTCAGAGCTGGGGGAAGCAATGTGTCCATGCCAGGACCCGGTTCTCACATTGGGGCCGTGGACAGATGGTGTCAGGGCCCAAGCACATGTCAGCACATTTTGTCAACAGGATGCAATTTCGCTCTGAGCACTCAGCAGCCAGACAGGCAGAGCCTGTCCATTCTGGTGTGGAAACCAAGTATCTGAGCACTGCTCCTTGATTTCAAGGAAAGAGTGGCAAGGACAGGAGTTCCCCTTTGCAGTGGCCCATGCCGAGAGTGAAGAAAGTGTCATCCTGGGTGCAGGAGCAACACTCCCTCCCCACATTGGCACTCAGCCCTAGGACTCTTATGGGACAATAGTGGGTAACTTTGGGTAGCAGATAGCTCGGGACCCAGGACCCAGAAAAGCCCACAAAGCCTGTGGCCTCCTGGGAGTACACATGAGAGAGCCAGCCTACACCCCAGAGTAACGGACAAGAGCTGCCCACAGGGGAAACCTAGGCCCAGCAAGGCCAGTGCCAGGGACCATGTGTTGGCCTCCACTGGACTGGAGGCGGCCTTGCCCTTCTTCTGCCCATGACTCAGTGTCCCCGGCCTGGTCCCCTGGCAGGCCCCCCACTCTCCGGGAGGTGGCCGCCTTCTTTCTTCTCTGCCCTGGCTTGGTTCACAAACCCCTTTCAGTGTGTGCCCGGCACTTGGCCAACAAGAGCTTATTCAGCACAGGCTCTGTTTCCCCGTGCTGGGGAGGCAGGCAGGGTCGGTCATGCTTCTCTCAAAGGGCAAGAGCAGGCGATTCCCAGAAAAGGAAACACCGACAGCATACGTATGTGACAAGAACCCAGCCTCGCTGTCATCAAGGGCCTTCAAGTCACAGCCCCAGTGTAATTTCACTCCAGTGCTCCACACCCAGGGTGTGGGCTGTGTAGATGCGTGAGTGCCTGTCTCCAGCCACCCAGCAGGCACCTGCACCCAGGCATGGAGCCATGCATGCCCACCTTGGAGAGAGATCAATCTGTGTGTGTTAACAGGAGGACAAGAGTATAAAAAGGGGGATGAGTCGGGCACCTATAGTCCAGCTACTTGGGACGCTGAGGCAAGAGAATCGCTTAAGCCCAAGAGTTTGAGGTTGCTGTGAGCTGTGACAACACGGTACTCTACTGAGGGCGACATAGTGAGACTCTGTCTTAAAAAAAAAAAAAAAAGTGAGATGAGTGATGGAATAGCATCACAAACTCAGTTCATCTAAAAACCATGCACGGTGTGACCCATGGAGTCAGGGGACATAGTCACCCTGCAGAGTGGCTAGAAGGTTTTCCCCTCTTCATCACTTGGATTTTCATCCTGAGCCTCCTTGACATACAAGGATTAATTTCCAGGGAAAAGCCTCCCCCGGGGCTTGTGTACTGATGGAACACTGAGCCCGATCCGGCTGTGTTATCTCTTCAGGCCTTAGTTTCCTCAGCTGAAATGGGAACACAGTCCTGCCCTGCTCAGGGCTCACTGTGGTGGCAGCAAGGATGTGCAGGCAGGGCCAGCTGGCCTGAACATCCATCCCACCTCCGACTCGGCCAGGGCCGCTTCTGCTTGTTCCATCACGGATGGTTACAGCAGCTCCCACCCTGTCTCACCCCACCCGTACACTCTGAGTGGTGACGGGCAGTCCCCCCTCAGAAAGACAGGGCCAAGGCCTGGGGTCAATGTGAGAGCTGGGGGAGAGGGGAGAGGACAGAACTGTCCTCCAGCAATGCCCAAAAGAGAGGCCCTCCACACACCTCAGGAACCTTTGCCTGGCCCCAAGTGCCCCCAGCACCTGCAGCACTGCCTTAGAAACCACTCTTCCCTCGGGGAGCATTCCACTCAGGAAGCACATTCCTCAGGGAGCACCTAACTCAGGGAGCATCATTCCTCAAGGACTATCCCTCTCAGGGAGCACCCATTCCTCAGAGTTTACTCCTCCCTCAGGAAACCAACTGCCTTCGAAGGCCCAAGCCCTGGGAGTCACAGGGGAAACCAGGACACATCTCCACAGTCAGCACAGGGTGGAAGAGCAGGAAGTCAAGGGCACTTGTCAGCCCTGGGGTGGGAGTCCAGCCTAAGGAGAGGGGGCCATAGGAAATAGGTTCAATTCTTCCAGAGACACAGCCACCATGACCCCACACCAGTTCAGCAGCCGCCTTGCTCATCCTCTTTCAGCAAAAAAGGAGGAATGTCCTGGGAAAGCCTCAGGAGCCTGTCTGTGGCACCCAGTTGAGACCTGGCCCAGCCTTTGTGTGTGAACTGGACAGCCCAGGACAGCCCATAATGAGGGTGCCAGGTAAGATTAGATGGGAAAGTGGCTGGCCTGGTGTCAGGGTGGAGAGGGTGAGTTCTAGATCCCTTTTAACTTTCAGTCAGAACTGAGGTGCCCCTTGCTCTTGCTCTTAGGACTGGTCAATACAACACTTGTGAGCACAAACGCATTTGCTTGCCGAGGGGCAGCGGTGAAGAGACAGTCATTCAACAAATGGCTCAGGTGAAATTTACTCACAAACAAATTTATTCACAGTGAAATTAACAAATATTGACGTTACCTTAGCTGAATTTTGACAGACGCCTACACCTGCATAACCCAAACCCTTATCAAGAATATTGTCATCAACCTACACATCACTGTCCAATATGGTAGCCACTAGCCACATGCAGCTGTTTAAGTGTAAATTTTAATTTGTTAAAGTTAAATAAAACGTAAAAGTCAGCTCCTCGATTGCACAGACCACATTCCAAGGGCTTGACAGACACATGTGGGCAGGGCCCACCACATAGGACACATAGCTACTGGGCGTTTGCATCATCACAGAACTCCTGTTGGACACTACTACCCTAGAGAGCTCCTTCAGATCACATTTGGTTTTTAAAACTGGGTTTTCCTCCCATTTCCCAAAGCCTTTTAAAAGGCTCTTGGTGTAGTGCTCTGAGCATCCTGTGGTTGAAGGTCTATTGGAATTCAAGGTGTATTTACAGTTCTGTCTGTGGTGGAAGGCAGAGTTGAGCAGGAGCCCACAGGTCCCAGAGCAGCACAAGGTTCCAGTTCCCGAATTCCCAGGATGAGGGGTAAAGGGTGTCTGCAGCCTCCCAAGGAACAGCACATGCACAGGGGCCTGTGTATCCATTGATAATGTGGGCACCAGGGCTAGGGCAGCAGTGTGCAGCCACATGTTTGGATATTGAGTGGACTCTGGGCTGTTTCAAGCACCATTATGCATTTTTCATGCAAGGAAAATGACTATTAGTCTTCTTATATGGGCCTCAGTCCCAAGATAGCAGCCATAGGAACTTTGAAGTATTTCAACCCAATATTAATAAATCATAGGGTACAAATTGCAAGGGGAGCTCCACTCACACAGAAATGAGACTGCAGTCATTTCTGGGAAGGGAGAAGGAAGCTGGGACATGCTCTGTGGCCTCAGCCATGCTGTGCGACCCCTCTGAGCACCACTATCCTCCTGAATCACAGGGAGAAGATAGCACCTACCTGCTGCCACTCAGGGGCAGGGTCTAAACTCCTCAGAAGCACACATGAAACCCTATGCAATCCAAGTCTGCCAAAGCCTGCAGCCACCATGACCTGCAACCCACCCTCAGCCTGCACTGCAGGAGCCTCCTGGGCTGGGGGCTCACTCTCTTTTCCTCTGGTCCCAGTCCCAGCATTGGCAGCATCTGGAGCAGAGCACAGGCCGAAGCCCACACAGTGTGTCTAATGTTGAAAAGTCATAAATACATCTAGTGAACTGGGAATAAGTAAAGCAGGTG
This sequence comes from Loris lydekkerianus, assembly GCA_963574355.1. Lineage (NCBI taxonomy): Eukaryota > Metazoa > Chordata > Mammalia > Primates > Lorisidae > Loris > Loris lydekkerianus. The sequence continues at coordinate 24,687 of CAUYPK010022090.1, forward strand.
CTGTCCCCCTCGTGACAACCCTCTGTCCTGAGCTGATGCGTGGATTTAGAACCAGAATTCTCATCATCTGTGGGCCTTCCTGACAAGGTGTGGCCAGGCCGAGGCTTCACTTGCATCACAAGTGGACTTTGGGTACACGCCAGGTGTTATACCCCAGTGAACATGCTGGGTCCACCCCTGATACCAAGCCTCACCCTTCTTAGGAGGGACAGCCAAGGGAAAACACAAATGCTCTTGGGGCCATTGGGGCAGGAATCCCAAGGTCCCAAGTACCCAGGTTATGGACCCAGGGCAGCCTGTGCCTCAGAGGGCATGTCCCCTCCTGCCAGGGTCTGCAGGGTCACTGCCCGCCCCTAGGCCCACTCACCTGTCTACAGGCCCAGGACTCACTCGCAGGGTTTGATATAAGCAGCCCCAAGGATGGCTCCTAAGAAGTGATTTTTAAGTGCCCTGGAATCAGGCCAGTTGGCTGTTAAACTGTTCTTATTAGAAATGAAATTATATGGACTTACAAATAAATAAGTTACATTAAAATAAAAGTGATAAACACTCAAAGCTCATCACTTCTTAATTACGTTACTACCTTGAACATGCATCAGGACTTGAGGTTGTCTGCACATTTGTGTCTTGTGGGGCACCCCTCAGGTGGGCCACCAACCACATTCTTCCCAGCTCTGTAGAGGGAGTCACACAGACAGCCTGAAGTCAGCCCCGGCGGAGGTGTTCACATCATAGACATTGACAGATGCTGTCCACCAGGGTTTCTTCTTCCAAAGGGCCAGCCATACAGTAACCAGCACACACCAAGCTGTCTGCAGACAGACTGAACACATCTACCCACTCCAGGTCAAGATGCTCTTGTGACGACTCAAGCACAACCTTGTTGAAAAGCATTGCTTGAGTATAGGAAATATTAACTTTTATGTGCTGCACTAGCTAACAGGGAGTAAGAGTCGGGTTTCTTTTCCTTAGGTTTCTTTTCTCCTTTAAGTTCTTATGTAAGAAACAAAGGTGGCCAAGCACTGGGCTTCCAAGGGCTCCTAAGTGCTGGGGGCCTCTAGGCTCTGCACTGCCCATCCTTCACTCCCTGTGGCCACTTACCCTGGACAGAGAAGGCCACGGTCAGCAAACGCCCCAACCAAAGGGCAAGGAGGGGGCTGGGCTGGCTGCCACAAGGGGGGGGAGGCCTTGTGCCACAATGGACTTTTCCCTCCAGCCTCAAATTGGCCTGAGAGTTTTGGAGTTTTGCCAAGAAGGCCAGCCCCATGGTTGGGGTATACTGAGGGGGGGGGGAGTTTCCCTCAAACAAAAGGGCAGCTGGACTGGACAGCCTTGGCCCCGTCCCAATGGCTCCCAGACACTTTTCTGGCCCTGCATTTGAGTGCTATGTGGCCTTCAAAGGAGGTCGGCGCCCGCTCCCTCATACTGGGCAGTGGGACCTAGTCCCATGATCCTCAGGAAAGAAAGGCCTGGGCCTAGGACCCGGGGAGATTCACAGATTTGAAAAGAGGTATAGACCCCTGGAGCAGCTGCAGGGTGGTGGTGGGGGGGTGGGTCTGAGGTTACACCTGGCAGAGAATCAGCAGGGCCACAATCACTTGGGAAGGCTGACGGTGGGCCACTAAGCCACATGGCTGGGAAGCTAGGGTTGGGGAGGATGGATAGCCAGACATCCATGGGGCTGAGGGACAGCTGGCCAAAGCAGCCATGTACAGGCTCAGTCTGAGAAGACCATGGGCTCCACTCAATCCAGGCCCTTGGGATCTGCAGAGCTGCACAGGGCCTGGGCCCTGCACCCAGACCCACCCAGGCATCCAGGTCAAGCTTTGGAGGGATTAGGGTCCTCCCAACACACCCATGAGTTTTCTTGTGACCTTGCGGCGTCCTTCACAACAGAGAGTGGGAATTCCGCAGGGCAGGGGCTGTGAATATATGCCTAGTTCCTCAGAGGGAATGAAATGTCAGCTCTGCCCCCACAGTCACCCTTCAGGGAAACATAGCTGGGGTTTGACTGTGTCCTCATCCATAAAACAGGCAACAAGAGTCCCTGTCAGGTAAGAGGAGTCCCTGCCTTGTCACAGGAGATAAGCAAGCGGGGCTTGCTGAGCCTTTGTGGTGTTTGCTGATGAAGCTTCCTCTTCCACTTCAGCTAACACTCTCTGGTTTTCCTTTGGGCTCTCTCAGCTCATGACCCAGAACTGGCTGGAGCCCATGACTATTCCAGGGCTGGGCAGGGACCTGGGCCATGTCACTCAGACCCTATAATGGCAACTTACTCAGAAAGAGGCTTTTCCCTATTGAGCTGGACCATGGGCTGAGCAGTGGAACCTTCCTGGGATCAGTGCCAACACAGAGGAAGCACAGCCAGAGTCACAGAAAGACCACATCTGCTGGCTATGTTGGGGGCACCTGGATTCAGCTATACCTGAAGCCCATCAACCTGAACTTTTTGGTCTGAACCAGTGAATACCCCTCTTGACTAAATCAGATTGAGTGGTGCTTCTTTCACTTGGACCTGAAGAATCCTTGCTGATATCCCTCTGCTGAGGGATCCGGGGTCAGCTTCTGCATGTACTTGCCATGGCCATGCACCAGCAGAGCTGCATGCGTGTTCCTGTTTCTTCCTGTGCTCCCCACGCTGCCATCTTTGAGCACAGGGCTCCTCCTGGCTCTCTTCCCTTCAGGGCTGCTTCACACCCACTATAGTCACTTGAGGACACAGTTAACCCTAAGGAAGAATCTCTAAGATGTCAATCCTCCCATGGCAGGAAGTCTGTTCCTCCCTTCCCTGTCTTACCAAGCAGGGGCAGTAGAATGGGGGTGGAGGATCACGCAGACCAGAGACCAAATCCCCACTCTGCTTTTCCACTTATGTGACCTCAGGAGAGTGGCTGACCTCTCTGGGCTTCGTGGGTTAAAGTGGGGCTGATAACACCACCTCCCCAGGGCTGTTGAGGAAGCACAGGAAGGTGTGAGCTGAGGGGTGGCCTGGCTCACGGCCTCTCCCTGCTTGCTCTTGGGCAGGGTGCTGGGCAGGATCCCACAGGCTCCGCATTATCCCTGGATTCAGCCTGGTGATCCTACAACTGGGCAGCAATCAACTGGCAGCCTCTAACCTCCTGAGGAAACCCAGCAAGGACACTGTGGACCCCTCCTGCCACACAACTGCCCAATAGCCACTCAGCCTCAGTGCTGCTGGGTCCCACAGGAAGCAAAGGTGAGGAAGGGAAGAGGGAAGGCAGACTAAGAGGGGGGAGGGGAATCCCAGGGGGACAAAGGGGAAGGCCCAGATGGGGGAGGGCAGACCCAGGGGGAGTGAGAAGAGGCCCATCTGGAGGAGGGAAGGCCCAGCTATAAGAAGAGAAGGAATGCAGGGATCCCTGTACCCCAACAGTGGTGGCAAGATGTGGCAGAGCAACCTAGCTCTCATCACGGTGTAACACTAGGCACTTCATTCTCCCTGAGGTCACCCAGCCCCAGGCAGATAAATTATCCACCCTGGCCATAGAATGGCCTGCCAGCATGCTGCTCAGGTCAGCCGCAGGTCAGTAGGGGTGGCAGGTTCAGTGGGGGCCAACAAGGTACAAGGGTGAGGGGCTGGCCCCTCTTTAGGAGGCAGGGCATGTCAGGAAAAGAGCCCCAAATCTGAGCATGGCTTCGCTCATTCTGGGCAAATCTGCATTCTGTTTCTCAGTCCAGTGGACAGAGAGAGACCCTGGCACCCGGTGGGTCCCCGGCCCTCACTCCCTCCGCCTGCCCCGGGTCCTGGCTTGGGGCCAGCAACCTCCCTGCAGCTGTGCACCTGGCTCCCTGGGGCCTTGTGCTGAGTGACACCTGCAGGTGACAGAGCAGCTGCAGACAGGCCAGGCCTTGCTCAGTGGAACACTGGGGTGGGCCGGCCCCTCACTGGGATGGGAGGTGCCCAGGTCCCCTTTGGTAGTAATCTAATCCAGCTGGACAAACGCCCCTGGGAAAGAGAGAGCAGCCCTTGCCATGGTGAGCAGAGCACTGACTGAGTCTCAAGTCTTGAGTTGTCATTGCTCAGTCACATATATTCCAAATTGGCAGCTGCTGCCACACAGACCAGCACAGGCAGGGGCACCACCCCATGCTGGGCCGCAGAGGCCCCACATGCCCTGTACCACTCATGCCTGGGCGATTTCCCCAAGCGAGGCAGCCTTGGTACAGGGGACAGGAGCTGTCCAAGCTCAGTGCACCAACTCCACAAATCTTCCTGGGAGCCTATGCCCTGACTGGTCTGTGGTAAGGGGGTGAGAGGGAACTGAAAGGCCAGGTACCTGCATGCCTGGCCCACCTTTCCTGTAAAACAGGGTTGCATAAAGCTCCCCCGGCCCTGCCCTTCTGCTGCCCAAAGCCCAGCCCTGGCATGTGGCTGGCCCTACCAAATCCTACACATAGGAGCCCAGGACCCCGTAGTTGCCACCCTCCAGGATGTAAGCAACTGGAAGTTTCTTTCTCTGCTTTCAGGGTTCTGGGCACCCAGAAGTGAGACTTCTCTGACTCTGGTGGCCTATCTGCCCCACGCAGAGACCCTCGATGCAGGCGCTGTGGCTCAAAAGCTGAACGCCCCATCCTGACGCTCCTTATGTGAATGGGTTTTCACATCTGACCCCAGACCACCAAACTCCATGAGTAAGGGAGTCCATAGGGCAAAGGTTAAGGGCCAGACTGTGGGGCCTAAGAAAATACCTGCGAAGCTTCCTTCAGTCCCTGGCAGTGGGTGTGACCCAGGCACACGTCCTCCTCCAGGCCCTTCCCTGGGACAGGCATGCTGGCTCCTTAAGTTCCTCTTAGGTGCTGGGGCTGGGGCCTCATCACTGCTGTTATTCTCCTGCCAATTATTCAAACAGATGGGCCTTGCCTCTACTGTTAGCCCTGGTGGTGGAGTAGTAGCCATTGAGTCCTTTAAGTCCATGTCAATGTTGAGTTGGATGCAGCTACTGTCAGAAGCCACAGAGGCTCTTCTGCTGACCCTGCAGTTCCCTGGAGATCTGTAGGCCTCCACCTTCTGGAAGAAAGCCTGGGGCCAGGAATAAGCTGGAGAGAGAGGGGAAGAATGTCCACCAGCCAAGTTAGAAAAACAAGCATCAGACCAAAGTCAGATCGAAGTTCAGGAGCAGCAGGCCAGGGCAGGGCGGCTGGCGCCCGAGGCTCACAGAGGCTCTCCTGCCTAATGAATTGATTTAGGGCTCAGCTCCCATCTCATCTCCAATGACATGTTATTTGTGTAACCTACAGTTCTCTATGCACATGGTAGTTTTCACCTCCCTCCCTGTCAAACAAAAGACAAGTTTTCACCTCAAGTCGTAACCCAAATAACAGGAGAGGCCATCTGAATGAAAGCCACTCACAAAGGGCTTGAATGGCAGGCGAGCACCATGAAAGTCTGAACAATGTCCGGGTTACCAAAACAGACACAGGTGGCCAGCAAGAATGAGCATGTCCCCGTGTGGCTGAGGCTCAGTCTTTGCCCGTCTCTCAGGGGGTCTGAAGGCATGAATCAACAGGCACAGTGATCACGGGCCCAGAATATTTCTCTTTAAACCTTTCCTAAATTCAAAGTTTGATTATGGTTTAAATGAGATGGAGAAAGAGAGGGAGAAACTATGATATTCAGAATTACAGTCACCTTCTTCTTTTGATTTCAATCCATTGCTCAGGCCCTTTCATCATGGACCCTGACTATACATATCCTGATTTCATGTTTGGCAATTCATGAACAAGCGGCCCCTTTGTGGTGACAGCATACACTAATGGCAAGTGTGACCTTGGGGGTCAGATGGGCCTGATCTCAGCATTCTGAGGCTTAGTTCCTGTGCTTCTTTAGTCAAACATGCCAAATTTCTCTGAAGCTTTGCTAGTCTACAAAAGAGGAAGAACTGAACCTACTTGAATTCAGCCACCCATGTATGGTGACCATGAAGTTAAGTGCCTGGCACAGAAACAGCTCAGTGTGGAACAGTATCCCCTGCACCTGGCAGTGCAGAGACTGGCCCAGCCCCTCCATTCAGCCCTCTAGGATAAGGCCCTTGGTTTTCTCCTCTGAGCCACATTCCTACATCCAGTCTCTCAGGAAAAGAGGCAGAAGAGGCTTGTGTGGAGGCCTAACAGTAAATCTTGAACAAAATGGACCAAGCTGCCTCTGAGGTCGTGGGAGGTTAATAAGCCAGTGTCTATAAAACGTTTTGCAGACTAAATGAAAGGGCCCCAAGAGGGGCTGCCCATTAGAGGTGATCATGGTGGGTTTTGCCCAGGCCCCCCTAGAGTGAGGGCCACAGCAAGAGGCCTGGATATTCAGGGAGCCACAGCCAGGCCTCCCTAAGCCACCTGCTCCCAGCACAGCCTCCAGAAGGACTGAGGCTGTGGGCCCCACAGGCTGTTTGGAGGGAGTAGTGGTGCTGTGCTCAGCCCCAGACCACTCAGCTGCCCATGTTTACAGCATTATCTCCCCTCTTGGGCCTCAGCACAACCATTTCAACCCAGGAGCCCACCAACAGGGAGGGCACTGCAATCCGAGGGCACCTTTGTGCCCGCCTTGGCCTGCTGCATTCGGGAATAGGGCTTGCGAGTGGGGAAGCTGCCAGGGGCTCAGCAGGATAAGAGACCTGACCCACCCCAGGCTCCAGCCTCAAGCCTCAGAGTACAGAATGCAGGGACCAAACTGCACTGTGACTCGGTTGGGCCTGTGCCACCCTACCCCGCCCAGAGACTGAACCAGGCCTGTTAGAGGTGCAGAGATTCCCAGAGAAGACATAAGCCTCACGAGCCCACAGGCCAGGTGGCCCTGAGCACCTGACACAGCGAGCAGGTCCCAGTGAGTGGAGCAGTGAATGTAAAACACACACCGATTCCAAAGCGTCCATGCCTACACCATCAAATATCTCACTGACAATCTCTATATTGACTGCATGCATGTTGGAATAACAATGTTTGGATTATCTGGTTAAAATATACACTCAAAATTAAATGTTACCTTTTTTAAAAAACACTTAATGCAGCACTAGCAAATTTAAAATTGCATATGTGGCTCACATTCTGTTACCACTAGACAGCTCTGATCTGAGAGAACCACTTCATGCTACCAGTGAGGGCATAAGGGCTGAAGAGGGAATCCGCTGGCCCTGGGGACAGAACAAACACAAGGATGAGCAGGTGCCCTGTGGAGCAGGCTGCACGTACCAAGGTAGGGCTGCTGTCTTCCTCTCATGGGCTTTTGTTAAACCACTGGCCTAGGCCCACATCTCCAAGCCAGGGCTCTCACTGAGGCAATCAGCAGTCCGGACAGCATCGAGCGCCTTTTCTTTCTCAGAGGACCTGAGGGCAGAGGCGTCGCTGCCATTCACCAAGACAACCACAGAAATGCCTGACTCAGCAGAGGTGTCCACCCTTCCAGCTGCTGCCTCCGGAACCCATTCTCCAGCCTAGGGCTATGTCCAGCTTGTCCTGTGGCCTAAGCGGAGCAGCCTCACCCCTTACCCGGCAATGACCCAGAGTCCCAGCCCATCCATCACTGTCAGGCCCAAGGCCACTCTGCTCCAAATGCCTGGCTGCAGGCACTTCTGCCACACAGGAAAGAACAGAGGGCCCATGTGGGGCCTGGGTCAGACTAGAAGATGCCCTGGCAAACACACACTGCCTGGCCTGTTGCTGGGTCCCAGGCCTTCTGAGGGTCACATGGCCAGGCAGAGGCTTGCTGAGAGAGGGGGTTCTTCTCTGTCCAGCTCCAGACAGGAGGAAGCAAAGCTGGCCCTGAAGTGATAAGCGTCCAGAGCTCCCTTCTGAGAGCCCACTGGGGCCAGGACTCCTCAGGAGCATGGGTTGGGTGCTGGATCCCAAGCTTCCTTTGGGAGCTCCCTCTGTGGCCCTGCCTGTCTGTGTTGTCCCCAGACCTCAGAACCACCTGAACCTTCTCTTCAGGTTCCCACTGCCCTAGGGTCCTGGTAGCACTGACTGCTCTCCCCTTGGTGATCAGGGTCAGCCCCACTTGCCTCCCCCCAACCTGACGTTGAGGTATGGAAGCCTCCTTTATCGGGAAGACCTTGCTCTTGGCTGTAGACACGCAGAGCCTCATGCTCAGAGACCCAGAGGAGGTCAACCGTGGCCTCCCTGGACAGACAGAGGCAACCCTATGTAAGGGCTGGAGACTGACCCTTCCCCAAGGGCTCCCTCACTCCTCTCTTTCCACAAACCCCTCTCTCCTTCGGGGTTGCCTTCACAATGGGTTTACAAGGGAGGCAATCCTAGCCTTCAGGTAGGAGGAGGTGCTGAGGCAGGGAAGGCCACCATCACTGGAAACTAGAGCCCTGTTCTGCCAGGAACTTTGAGACATCCTGGGACTTATAACATCACTGGCAAAGGGGCCAAGCCATGGCACACCAGCCCTCCAAAGCTACAAGCTGCTCCTGGGCCCACAACACTAAACAGAAGAAGACAATGTGAGCTTCAAGGTGGTGGATCATATGTGTCCATTTGGCCAGGCCATGGTTCCCAGTCATGTGGCCAAACATTGGTCCATATGTTCCAGACATGACTAACACACACAATGGGTTAGCTCCAAGTGCAGCAGATCACCCTCTATGGCATGAGTGGCCTAGTGCCACAGCTAGTTACCTCCAGAGCACACACTAAGGTTTCAGAAGGCGGTGGAAATTCTGCCTCTGACTATAAAATGCAGACTGCCTGAGTTTCAAGCCTGCTGCCCCTCCCACACTGAGATTTTAGACTCCAGCTACTCGGTCACATAAACCAAGTCCTTACATTGATCTTTCAGTGTCTCTGTCTTATTCTCTCTAAGCATTGAGCTCATGTGCTCTCTGCCACCTGTGAGGCGCCAAGGGGAGACTGTGTACCCAGGACTGTTGACATGAACCAAGCTCAAGGATCACAGCAGAATTCCTTGCAAATGAACCTCAGATCCCCTAAAGATCTCAGAGGATCACCAGCAATGGTGTGATCCAACCGCTCATTCTGCGACTGGAGAAACTGAGGCCTAATGAGGCCTGGGTTTCTGACCTGACACAGGAGCTGAGGGAAACAAGTGCTTATTGTGCTCCTTAGGGGCCAGATCCATTTCCCTACGATGCGGAAGACAGAGGTCCATGTTGCCAAGGCAAAGGTGATGTGTTAAGGAGTCCAGCAGGCAGGCTGGCATCAGGCAGTATTGAGAGTCTCTTTTGTATACACCAGGGGCAACCATCTCCTGGGACAGCAGTCACTCAAGGACAACCTTCACTTGAGCCAACTGGGTATTCTCTATGCGACCCAAAACCAAGCTCTCCCTGCTCTATGGAGTGGCTCCAGGTACAGGAAGCCAGAGAGTGCCCAGCAAGAAGGAGCACACAGAGACCCTTCTGTCTGTGGGCCTCCCCTTGTGATGAGGAAACTGAGGCCCAGAGAGTGAGGTAGACTTTCCCCAGGCCATGCAGTCATCTGAGGCCCAGGTAGGCCTCCCACTACTTTCCTTCTGGCTCCCTTATTTCCCAGCAATAAAACGAGATGGGGCCCATTTGGCCACCTATTTATGATTTGGAGAGTGTTTCATATTCTATATGAATTACCACAGCCTGGTGGCTTAAACAGAGCAAAGGTATTCTTCATCCTGGAGGCCAGAAGTCCAAGAACAGCGGCCATCAGGGTTGGTTCTGGGGAGGCCTCCCTTCCTGGGTTGTAGACAGCAGCCTGCCCCTGAGTCCTCATAGGCCTTTCCTCTGTGCATGCAGGGAATGGGGAGTTCCCTAGTGTCTCTTCCTCTTCCCATAAGAACACCAGTTCTGCCAGATGAGGGTCCTTATAAGCCCATAAATTTTGGTCACTTCCTGAAAGGTCCTATTTCCAAATACAGTCATACTGGGAGTTATGGCCTAAGCCTATAAATTTGGGGAAACATAGCTTCATCCACAACAGAGTCAAATACAGAATGGAACTGCTCCACAAAAGAGCTCCAGTTCATCTGGCAGCAGCACATAACAGGTGCAGAGGGCAGAGAAGGCCCGGCTGGCCTCCGGAGCTGCTGTCTACTCCATTGCTGGTTCATAAACAGATGGCACCCGAGAACCTGGAACATAGCCTGTGTGACCTATGTGCTCCTAACCAGGACAGGGCAGATGAGGACCCTGTCATGCCTCTGCCAAGGGAGGAGGAAAGTGGGAAGAAGGAGAGAAAACAAGGGATCTCCACCCCAAGAGTGCCAGGGCCTCTGCTCCCACCCGAGGCATCTCTCTGGACCCTTGCGTGGCCTGCAGCATGGCCTCAGTGGCTCATTTTTATGTGAAGGGATGCTGGTTTGCCCTGAGTTGCTCTGACACCAGGCCCAATGCATTTTATTGACACCCAGCTCTGCCACCCCCAGCCCAGCTGCCAGCCACAAAGAGGAGGGGCCAGTTCTTCCCACAGCCACTGAGCACTCAGAGACCCTGGCTGCTGGCTCTGGCTGTTCCCAAGGCTGATACTTAAACCCTACACTTGGTTATTTTTATCCATTAAGTAATTCTGGTGGAGGCCAGAAAGAAATTGAAACCCACCACAGCCCAGGGCCAGACTGCTGCTGCGATAAAAGGTCACGCTGCGGGTGGCTGTACTGGCCTTCTGTGGCTCCCAGCCACTTTTGAATGAAACCAGGACTCAGGGAGGCTCTTAGGTGTCCAACCTAGGCGTGTAGCCGCCACCCAGCCCTGGAGGCAAGTCCCTCTTGAGATATGCCTAGGGAGGCAGCTGCCTGAGTTCAAATTTGAGCCAGCCTTGCCTAGCTGTGTGAGCCCTCTAGGCCCCTGACCAGAGTTTGAGTGAGCCCTGCATACAGTGAGGAGCTCAGAGGATACTGGGCTCACAGCAAGTGCCATATAAATGTGGCTCCCAGCCAGGGCCTGCCAAAGGCTCATGGGCTCCATGGAATCATGCCTGGTGCCCAGAATCCCCAGCTGTCAGGGCCTCTGACACTGCCTGGGGTGGATGACTCCCACAGCCAGTGCCCCTAGTTGGACAGAGCCCCCCACTGATGTGGGGTGGGGCCCTTTACCTCTGTAGAAACTCCTTGTTGAGCATGAAATCAAGGAGAGGACCAGATAGGGTTTCTAGATCTATCTCCCCACTCCCTGGGGTCCCCCCTTTGGGGATACCACATGGCCAATTACCCATACCTCAGAGGGGAGACTGGGAGCAAAAGACTGGAGCCCCTGAGTTTGTGCCCTCTATTTTCCCCCTGACTTAGAGCCCTGGAGTGGCAGCTTCATAAGGATGGGGCTGTGCTTGTCACCCAGCACCACAGTCAACAGAGGAGGTAATGAGAGCTGTGAGGTGGAGGGACGGATGGGTGGGTAGTTGGATAAATGATGCATCCTCGGGTTGGTGGTAGGTGGATAGGTGGGTGGATGGATGGATAGGTGGTGAGTGGATGAATGAATGGGTGGGTGGTGAGTTATGGGCAGTATAGGCAGGTGGATGGGTAGGTGGGTGGAAATGAACAGACTGGCATGACCCTCATGGGCTCTGGGCATACAGGCAGCTGGCCCTTCACCTAAGTAACAACAGGATATGTCTCCTTCTGGAGCACCTAGCCTCAGTGTCCCTCATGAATCTCAGGCCTACCTTTGCAGTTGGGAAAGTCAGTTCTATAAGACCTTCCTCCTTTAGTGTCTAAGTTGAGCCAACTTCCCTAGAGGTTGAGAGGTCCAGGGAGTCTGGCCAGCCCTGCTCCTTTCACTCTCAGCAGCTCACCTGCTCTCACCTGCTCCCAAGGACTCTACTGAGCTGACTGTGCTACCAGAATCAGCACCTGCTGCCCCTGCAGGGCTCTGCTGGCACCTCTTGTCCTGTTTACAAGGTGGACACGGAGGTCCACCGCACAGCCACTGCCCACCTCCTCGGCCACTAAGTGGGAACTAGGGCAACCCAGAGCCAGTTCTTACAGTCCTCCACCTTTGAAAGGGTCTTTGCCCTACTCATGGGCTCTGAAATACAACACACACACCCCTTCCTTCTACCCACCTGTCCCCAAAGAGGCTGCACCTGTGATGTGACAGCACATTCAGTGTTTCTTTGCATGTGAGAGGGACACATAGACACAGGACCTCATAAGGCCTGACCTGTCAGTCAAAGTCAGCTGGAAGCTTCCTACTGTGCCCTGATGCCCTCACCCAAGCTGCCCTGTGCTCTCAGATCACAGTCAGAGCTGGAGAGCGCCCTCCCCCCACCCAACTAGAGAGAGCTGGTCCTGGCTCTGCAGAGCAGGTGCGGTGACAGGAGCTATAAATGGATGCCTTTTTAGCCTTCCCGCCAACTTTCAAGAAACTTGCCCAAAGATTTGAAAGGCACCAAGGCCTTTCCCATTTTCTTCCTGTCCTTACGTTAACATGCAATCCCTGGCTCCCAGGTCAAGCAGGCCTTTCTGAACCACAGGGTGTTTCCCCAGCAAGCTCAGTCTGTGCGTCTTATGTGTCTCGGTCTCCTGAGGCCCCCTGGAATCTGCGGTATGTTGCCCCTGCCACAGTCTGTCCTGACTCCACCCCACACGCACAAACCCTCACCTTCCAGCAGGGAGTGAGGCCCCACACACTTCCTGGGGCAGCGGGAACTTGTTGGGGGAGAGCTCAGGGTCAGCAGAAGCAGGGTGAGGCATCCCCTGCCCAGCTGTCCTGGAATCCTGAGAGCAAAGCAAGCCACAACTGCAGCAAGTGTCAAAGAGTGTAACCAGTGCTCTTCCCATGCAGTCACGGGCCAAGGGCCAGGGAAGGCAACCCCTGTGTGCTGAGGAGAGACGAGACAGGCCTGCTGTTGGACACAGATGGCCGCCTGTCCACCAAAGAGCACCAGGCCATTTAGGACCCTCTCCCGACCCTGTACAGAAAGTGAACTTCCACATTCATCAGTGGACCCACACTCCTCCTCTGCCCACCAGACCCCCAATAGCATGGGTCACCATCTACCCCACATTGTCCCCAGCACAGCCTGGTCCACGTCATCCTCAGGGTCTCAGCTCCAATGTCCTGTAGGAAGTTCCCCAGCCACCTGCTTGTTCCTGCCCTTTCTGGTAGGGAGGGCTCATGGTCACGGTCACAGCCCAAGGCCCAGCCGACCATGTGACATTGAACAAAGAAATGATGTGTACCCTGAGTATCTGGGAAGGAACAAGACTGGGAAGGGGAAGAGAAGGGAGGAGGAGGAGCTTGAGGGGAACTGGGGGACAGATGTGCTCATTAACTTGATTCCTTGTAATAAAATGGCAGAAAACCACCCACACGTTGCACAGGTGAGAACCTCCTTGCTTAGATACAGCTTTGTAAGATACAACCATCAAGGCAGATGGCATAGTGCGCAGGAACCTCCCCATCCTATCTTTGCAACTTCCTGGGAACCTACACCTATTTCAAACTAAAAAATATTCGAAATAAATAAATAGGAAAAACCATAAAGGCCTGGAAAAAACACAGATGGGATTTTCTATAATTTCTATAATGTTTTCTATTAAAAAAAACTTTTGGTTAAGAAAAAAATCAGAAATTAAATAGCTAAATGATAAATTGGAAAAACATTTTGAAATTATATCATGGGCATAGGGTTAATAGCATGAAAATATCCTTAAAAAATAGCAAGTGAAAAATTTTAAACTGAAGCAGTTTTCTCAATGGAAGTGTAAATATTAAATAAGAATAATTTGGGGGGATATTCTAATTAATTAGAAAATTTTTCAGGTAATCCAGCTAATTTATCTATTTTTCAACTTTAAGTTGTGTGAAATCTAAACATGGATAACTGATTTCCCACAAATGTAGTATACCAATTAAGATACTCTGTAGATGTAAAATACACAGCAGATTTTGAAGATTTCATATAAAAAAAGATTGAAAATATCTTGATAAAATTTTTAGTGATAACACGTTGAAAGGATAATATTGAAAGGCTATTGGTTAAACAAATATGTTACTGAATTTAACTTCTCACTCTGCTCAATGTAGCTACTAAAATATTTGAAAGTATGTACATGGTCTGGATTTAATTTCTATTGGACAGCTCCAACATAGCCCTTCAAACTGGAGCCCAGAGAGCCTGGAGGATGAGCCCTTACCTATGGAAGGAGGAAGCACCCAGAGCCCCAGTGTCATATCACCCTCCACCCTCCACCCTCCACATCCCCACGTGGGCACCTCAGTGACTCCAACCAACAGGTATCAGCCCTTCTGAGAAGGGACACATTCCACCTGCCTTCTCTCCTACTTTGAGCTCTCCACCATCCCCACCTTCCTACTCTGTGCTCTCCACTATCCCTGCCCTTCTACTGTGTGCTCTTCACCTTCCTGACCTCCTACTGTGTGCTCTGCACTAGCCCCATACTGCTACTATGTACTCTGTGCCATCTATACCCTCCTACTATGTGCTCTCCACCATCCCTGCCCTCCTACTGTGTGCTTTCCACTATCCCTGCTCTCCTACTGTGTGCTCTCCACCTTCCTCCCTTCCTACTGTGTGCTCAGCCCATGCTGGGACTCATTAGAATAGGCCTAGATCTTTGCACTTGAGTGCATGTCCAGACTGGTGTGGCAGGAGTGCAGAGCAGGCAGGGCCCATCCACAGTCATCTGGAGTAAGCCACACAGAGGTGGCAAGGTGTGCAGTAGCAAAGCAATGGGTCCTGCCTCATTGTGCAAGTATGTTTGCCTGAATTCCCTCCCTCAAGGGCTCTGCCCTGTCTTCCTTCTCTCCTGTCACACTGAAAATCATCCCAAGGCCTAAACCATCTCAGAAGATGAGAGAAAGAACAGCTGCCTCAATGGCCTGGCCTGGGCTTTGGACACACAGCCCTCACGACCCTCCATCTGGTATGCTGACCCATATTAAGTTGGCCTTGAGGGCAGAGCACTTTCAGAGCCTCAGGCTGCTTCCAAACCCCAGCACCAGGAGTAAGGACCCCGACTTCTCTGCCTCTGGCTCAGCTGCCCCTACCTGGGGCTGGAGAGATGTTCTAGGAGATGTCAGGACAGCTGACAGCATTAGGGTTGGGGTTATGGGTTGTGGAGAGGGCCCCTCCCTTTCTGTTTCCCATCCTTGGTTTTTATCAGGGACAAAGTCTCCAGCTGGGGCTCACAGAGTATGCCTCTGAGAGTTATTCAGCTAGAATTTGGTCCCATTGTTTCATTTTGCCGGTATATGTTGTTTGAATTATCCTCAATTTACGGCAAGTGCTACTGACATTTTAATTGGAGATACCATGTTTCTTTTTAATTATTTAAGTTTTTAAAAAATATATCTGATTTTATACTCAGGGAAAATATGGTTATGATTTAGTCTTACAAAAAAAAGAAAGAAAGAAAAAGTGAATTGATTTAAAGAAAAATATTGAGTAAACAACAAATATCAGGAAGGCTCCCACCTCCATCAAAGCCACAGCCCACACACCCCAGGTCTTGCTAGGGTCAGCCCTAACCGAGGCTTCCTTCCCTGCACCAGCCTGTACGCACACAGGGCACACACACTGAGGGCCAGTTGCCCTGGACAGCCACTGAGCCCTGTGGTGATGAGCAGCTTCTGCACCAGGACCCCACAGGGATGGAAAAGGAATTTCACAGACATGGGAGGGGCGAGGCTGCAGGCTTCAGCCAGTGCATAAGCCCAGAGGGCTCGTGTACTGGCTAAAGCTGCTCAGAGGATATTTGTTGAATGAATGAATGAGCATGTCAGCTGCATTGAGTCCAGTTGCTGTAGTCCCTCCGTGGTACAGAACCCGTGTTTCAGAGGGGCCTCAGCTCTCCCTCTGGGTTTCCTCCCCCTTTTGCCTGCCTTGCCTAGACCCCTCCCAAGCTTTCTCGGTCTTCTTTCTTCCTTTCTCCTCCCTCTCTCTGTCTGTCTCTCTGTGTCTCTGTCACTCTGTCTCTGTGTTTCTCTGTCTCTGTCTCTGTTCCTGTCTATCTCCCTCTGTGTCTCTGTCTCTCCATCTCTCTCTGTCTCTTGTTTTTCTTTCTCTTTATCTCTCTGTCTCTCCTCCTCACCCGCTGTCACTTTTTTCTGCCCAGGGGTGGGCCAGGAGATGCCATTTAGCATCACCCAGTGGGGGGCAGTTGGGTTTCCTGAAGCTTTTCTGCAGCCAATTAAGAGCTTGGGTTGCACAGGTTGGAGACGAGGCCTGCCAGCCTCATCCTACCTCTCCACTGGTGTGGACCGTGCTGAACCCTCCCCAAGGCTGCAGCAGAGATCAGGGGCAAGGCTGGGCCTGGATAGGCCTCCCTGAAAATG
Source organism: Loris lydekkerianus (assembly GCA_963574355.1). Classification (NCBI taxonomy): domain Eukaryota; kingdom Metazoa; phylum Chordata; class Mammalia; order Primates; family Lorisidae; genus Loris; species Loris lydekkerianus. The sequence continues at coordinate 40,928 of CAUYPK010022090.1, forward strand.
ACAAGGCAGATTTAGTCATTTCCCAGGAATTAGAGCCACATGCAGCTGCCCCAATCCTAAAGAAACAAACAAATGTTTTGCCCAGAGTTTCCAATTTTCCCAGACTCGCACTGCAGCCCGAGTGCCACGAGGTCTCTAGGAGGAGCTGCACACCCAGAGCCCGCAGGCAGGTGACCCCCATGAGGCATTCAGGGTTACACCCTTGGTTCCCCAGTCCCCCAGCAGAGCCCTTGTAATTTGGGAGTGACCTCACTCCCCCTCCAGCCGGATTTGATGAAAAGTCCCCATTTACAAGAGGGTGAGATTTGTGGTGATCCCAAAATAGCCCCAAAGAGCTGCCCGCCACCCCAGGAATGCCTGGAAACCACGCCCAGCCCCAGACAGAGGTCACCACTCTCTAAGGCCTCTGATCTCCAAGGGGACTTGAAGAAGCTCCCAGAAGACGAGGCACTTCTGTGGCGGGTCCTCAGAACTGTGTAAGGAATGTCTGCTCAGGGAATGAATGAATAAACAGAGGAACAAGTCCTCAGAGCCCCGCGGTCACTTCCTCTCCATCTTTGTCCTTCGGCTTCTGCCTCTCCCCACTCAGGGCTGTGTGGAAGGAATGAAATTAGCTGGGGAGGACCCTGTGCAGAGGGAAACAGCAGGCACACAGCAGGGTTCACTGCATCTGAGTGCCCTCCCTCTGCCCTGTAGGAAGGGAGGGTTAGGGTCAGTGTTAGAGCACCCTGAGGGAAGGCGTGCAGGGCTCGGGGATGCCTGAGCAAAGGGAGAATGGCAAGGCAGCTACACCACCTCCTTTCCAGGTGGGGATGGGGGCCTAGAGCCCTGCATCCAGGGTTCCCAGGGTTCCTCAACACCTCTGAGGACATTAGGTCCCCACACATGCAGCACCTCCTACTGGACTGAGTAGGAGTGCGGAGATGGGAGGTGATATCCTGGCCCAAGATGTGGCTCTGCCCCCATGGGCAGCACCCAGGACACACAGCCCTGCCAAGCCCTTGAGGCACAGTGGGTGCCGAATACCAGGATCTCTCATAGCCCCAGGAAGGAACTATTGGGGTGAATGCCCTCCTGGTTGAATGGGAAGGGGGCAGCCAGCATCCGCATCCTTGTCCTCTGAGTGGGAGGCTCTTTCACCCCTGTGCCAAGGCCAGCCAGCATCCTCTGCCCATGTGCCATGTCCTTCCATCTGTGTCTAGCCAGAGCCCTGTGAGAAAGGCCACAGGTGTCTAGCCTGTCCGTGGGCAGATATAGGCTGCACAAGCATGAGAAACACCAAAATCCAGAGATTTTAAATTTTAATTTCAGCAAACCTATATGTTGTATGTCATGTTCAGAAATAATAACATCTATTTACTGATCACTTACTTTAATCCCAGACTTTGTTCTAAGGGCTTTATAGCTATTAATTCAATGCTCACATTAGACCATTGAAAGAGGTTCTGTGATCACCACATTTTACAGACAGGGAGAAACTGAGGCAGGGAGATGTAGGTAACATTGTCAAGGTCCCATTTCTGGTAAGGAAAGGCCCAGAATCTGACCCCTGGCTGCCCAACTCTTAATCCCATGTTAGGCCCCCTGGTTGTTTAAATTATACGTTTTTATCTTAAGGGTTAGTGTTGTTTTCATTCTGAGTTAGTTATAGAAAGGGAGGGCCTGGAGTGGGTGGCCAGGCACATAATCTGGGGCCTCTGAAGTCCTGGCCTGGCCAGAGGAGGTAGAACTTATGAAATCTGTACATCTGTGGGTGGTGCTTCTGAGGGCCTTGCCATGCCCTGGAGTGACACAATGCTAGCCCTGCATCTCCAGGTCCCAGGGAGCTCCCCATACTCTGCAGGAAGGAGGAGAGAGGGGCAGGACGTCGGCACCCAGCCCCCAACCCAGCACAGGGGCCCTGTAGACTTCTGGCTCTCACCTATCTGAGATCTAGCTGTGATCTTCAAGATCCCTAGCCCTTCAGAACTCCCCAAACCAGGGCCTAAGGGTCCTCAAGCACATTCTGCAGATGTAGAGGGCAGAGCCCAAGTCTGTGCTCTAACCACAGGGCTACCAAATGATGCCGGAGGGTCCTGGTGGGCACAATAGGAGCAGCTTCTGCTTTCTTTCACCCCAAACCATGGCCTGATCCTCCCCTCAGCTGCCCAGCCTTGGGTTCCTGCCTGAGCCTGGCCTGGAGTCATGTTGGGAGGGAGCTGTGTAGTCTCAAGGTGCCCAGGCATCACTGCCAGCCACGGCCTCCAGGGAGGAGGATGCCAGTGGTCTCTGGTTCCCACCAACCACCCAGCTCTTGGTCCCACAAGTTGAGCCAGACACTCTGTTGGTCACAGACAACTGAAAACATCTAAAGGTTGGGCTTTGGGTCCCCAGTGCTGCTGAAATTGGAACCCAGAAATGCAGCTTTCAGTGGTCACCCTGGAAGTCCATACCTGCTGGCAGCCCTGCCCAGCTCCACACAGCCTCTTCTCCAAGCTGCCTCCCCAGAAAATGTCACACCCACATGTTTGTGTTTGGCCAGTGCCAAGTCTTTTCCTCACTCCAGAGAGGGTGCCCACAGTACCTGCAGAGAAAGGAGACCCTTCCAGATGAAGAAGCCAAGTCACCCTAACTCTCAGTGGGGTGTGGGTCTGTGAGTGTCTGTCCACGTGTTCGTCCAAGCCCCCAGGTCAGGCCCCTTAACTGGGGTGGGGTCGGCACCTGTAGGACAGCACAACCCTTATTGCCAATTGGTCTGCAGAGGCTGGGACACACACCTTCATAAAGGCCACCCCTTGGCTCCAGGCCTGCTGAGGTGCAGACCTCAAGGCAGCATCTATCTTGTCCCCAAGTATGAGCAGGAAGCCAGTGCGCAGCTGCCAAGGACAGAGTTTCAAGCCCAGATCCATAAAGTAGGATCACGTCCTTATCAACTTGAGGCTATTGGCATAAAGCTTTACAAAAACCTTTCCACACAGGGGGGTTTCCGTCATTTCTTCTCAGATGAGCCTGACTTGGCCGGACTCTGGAACCTGGAGACAGATGTGTCCCTATCCCTGGGGAAGGCAGGTGCCATTGTAAATACCAAATACCATTGCTACTCCAAGCTCCGTGCCCCCGTTTCCCCATCTTGTGTAGGGCTCACATCAGAGCACCAAAGCTCCTCTGGCTCTCCAGCCTCTACCCCTTGGAGCTCAGTGGGTAGCCACGCTGACTTCCTGTGCAGTGCTAGAGTCTGAGGCCCAAGTCAGAGGCAGCCTTCCTTGTGGCTGAGACCGAAGCTCCCCATGGGCTCCCAGGAAGGAGCCAGCTCCGCACTGCCCTGCACACCCACAGGGGCCAGAGAGCTGCTTCCTGGCCTCCCGCCATCTCTGCTACACATTCATGGCGAGTATGGTGAGTGCTGGAGCCCAGCCAGTGCTGTCACAGGCCCCCTGCGGGCCTCAGCATTCTTGGCTTTTGTTTCCAATGACACTGACATGGGTTCCATGGGGAGGGGAAGCCAGGGGCAGAGAGGAAATCTGAAGCATCAACCCACCTACACCAGCCCATGGCCTACAGGGGGGCTGTGCAGCCTCCAGTGGGGGTTGGCTCACAGAAGGCCCAAGGATACAGAGGCTCAGGGAGCAAAATGGGCTGGGTGACAGCTCTGGGGTCTGGGACAGCAGAGCCAACCCTGGCAGGGTCAGGGTGCTGAGGGCCGCTGCAGTCTGGCTATGCTGGCTGCTCTGCCCCACCCACGAGGCCTGGTGAAGAGCAGCACCAACTGCACTCTATTTGTCTCACCAGCTGCAGTGTCCACAGGCCGCAGCCGCAGAGCCCATCCAGGAATTCCACAGCGATCAGCTTACGTTGAAAATAAGCGTTTCCTTAATTCACATGTGATTCCCGGCAGCGAATGTCGGGTATGGTAAGCTGTTTCGGACCTGAAACTGCCCTCATCACAGGGCATGTGGGCTCAACAAACAAGAGCAGGGCCCAGGCACCTTCCGGGCCCTGAATCAGTGCTGTCATCGCCCACCCTGCCCAGGACAGGGATCTCTCATGTCAGCCTCACCAGGATAGGCCTTCCACATCAGCCTTGCCAGCATAGGGCCCCTCCAGGAGTTGCTGTCCACCTGGAGTGCTCATGAAGCCTGGCTGGACTCCTAGGTTCTCAGAAGACTTGTTTATGGAGCCCAGAAGCACCACCCTGAGCACCAACGCACAAGCAGGCCCATCTTAGAAGTACAAATGTGATGCCCAGGGCAGGTTACCCCCAGGTCACCCACCTGAGCCAGCCTGTCTATACCACTAGGTTCAGTCATGTCCAGCCATGTACACCTGAGGTGGCCGCCAACTATGGTGCCCACCTGAAGTCTTCTGGATCTCCTGGACCCCACCCAGATCCTATTAGATCCCCAGAATCTCTCCCAGACCGAGTAAATTCCCTGGATCCTACTCAGACCCCACTGGATCCCACCAGATCCCACCTGGGTCCCACTGAGTCCCAGTAGCTGCCTCTTGCACTCCCGCCCAGTGACCCAAACTGCTTCCAGGCTGAATTACACCCACAGATCTCACTACACTCTGAAGGTGAACCAAACCTTCACCCTGAGGGCAATCTTGCTACTCTGAGGACCAGCAGCGTCCCAAGGATGGGGCTGTGGGGCAAGGCCACCGTGGGACTAGCGGGAGCAGCACTGCTGGGCACCCTTTCATTCATTCTGAGGAGCTGGCCACTCTTTCAGGGCTGGGATATTAATTATCCCCCCGCCCCCACTGGAACAAAGGAATACCGAAGGGGGCCTCCCAGGCCTGGAAATCTGAGCCATTCTGAGCCAGCACCTGTGAAGGGTGGACAACAACAGCTGCATTGCTGAGCACCTACTGGGTGCCAGGCTCTATGCAGAGAGCCTTCTGTCACTAGGTCCCCCACAGCTTGCTGAGGTGGGTGTGTTCTGATGACAACTGAGGCCCAGGGAGCTGAAATTAAAGCCAGGCAGGAGAGCCCAGGTTCAATCACAGGCTTCCTGACTTGCAAGCCCAGGATTTTGAGCACCACATACTACAGAGCCAAAGGTGGTGGTGTTAAGAACAGCAGCAGTGTTGGTAGAGACTGAGTCCACACAGATCTCCCAAGAGAGTGCAGATTGTGCTCTGACCCCAGGAGCCACCTCCTGGGTGGCTAAGGGGAATTTTGCTAAAACTGCAAGAGTGGCATTGCCAAGCCCCAGAAAACACTGGGTGCCAACTCATGGTATGTCCCATGAGTCTAGGGTATGAGGACACAGAGGGAGTTAGATGGGCCTCTGTCCTCAGGGACCCCACAGTTGGTGAGAGAGACAGAGTAGGTGTGTGGCACCCTAAGCAAGGTGTCTGGGCTGAGAGTGGGAAGGATCACAGCATCTGTGAGGAGGGGTGCTTCAGAGACAGCTTGATCCAGGAGCTGCTGCCAGAACTGGGTTTTAAAGGCTGAATAGTTTTCCATCAGAGGAAATCATTGCCAGTGGAGAAGACAGTGTGTACAAGTGTAAAAGAGCATGCAGGAGCCCATGCGCTTGGGGGCCTGGGGAAGTTGGCACGGCTGGCTCTCAAGGGCTTCACATACTGGCACAGAAGCTGAGAGGAAACCCCACGCGGGCAGCAGCAGAGGTAGATCGCACTGCTCCAGTTCCTCCTACTACCCTGCAGCCCCCTCCTTATCTAAACTTCCCCCCAAAAAGCCTCTAACTAGGAACTGGAGGTGGTGCTAGGCAGGCACCCACCCAGCAGGGGCATAAAACTCCTCCGGCCAAGACACCAGGCACTTCCTGACACTGGGCTTGAATCTCGGGGGAGCCAGGGAGCGGCATTCCAGCTGGCATTCCAACGCCTCCACGACAATCTGTCCATTTCCTGCCCTGGCTGCAAACTTCAACCATTTCCTTCTTGGGCCACCTCCGGCCTCTGCCCGCTGCCTGGCCCTGGTCTGACTAGGTGGAAAGAAGATGGTCCTTCTCCTGCCAGCTCAGTTTGGAACCAGACTTGCTCTGGATTGAGTATCCTGCCAAGAGGCCCAGGAACAAGAAAGGGCTAAACTTGGGGGCACCTCTGCAGCACCCACTGTGTGAGGCAAAGCCCTGAGCTGCAGGGACAGGGCAAAGGACACAGGCACATGCCAGGTACTCAGGAGTTGAGCCTGGGGACTCACTGAAACTCAAGTGGGAAAGACACTTCAGGAAGGGGATTGGCCCCTGCAAGGGCCAGGGAGGACCCAGCCCCGGTTGGAGGTGCCACTGCTGCTCCAGCTTCCAGCCTCCCACCAGCAGATGGGTAAGCAGACTTGGGTGGGGAGGGCAGCAGGAACTATGCAACACAGTCGTTTCTTTGCAGAGCACCCTCTTTAGGTTCAGGGAACATCCCACCTTCTGACAATAAGGTTCCTTGTTCCCCAAGATGAGATGAGTGCTTCCCTGACCTCCTCCCAACTCAAGGACTGTGGCTGCTTCCAGGCTTTGCCACCAGGAGCCCATGTGAGGTGCCCACAGGAAGCAGGCATGGGACTCTTTCTCTGGTGGAGGTGGTGCCACAGAGTCCTCCTCCCAGAGTCTGTGGACATGTCCATGCTGGGCACTGGGGCTGTGACCTTGCCTCCCACAAACACCATAGAGAACATTTAGAGGTTGTTTGTTTGGGGATTTTTTTTTTTTTTTTTTTTTTTTTTTTTGAGACAGAGTCTCATTTTGTTGCCCTGGGTAGAGTGTCATGGCATCACAGCTCACAGCAACCTCAAACTCTTGGGCTTAAGCGATCTTGCCTCAGCCTCCCAAGTAGCTGGGACTACAGGAGCCTGCCACAACACCTAGCTATTTTTAGAGACGGGGGTCTCATTCTTACTCATGCTGGTCTCGAACTCCTGAACTCAGGCAATCCACCTGCCTCAGGCTCCCAGAGTGCTAGGATTACAGGCGTGAGCCATTGTGCCTTATTTAAGGTTTATTTAACCCCCATCCACAAAGAGTCTGGGGGCTATCCCTAATAAATGCCTTCTCGGCTTGGACTGGCTACAGTGGGATCCATGGCTATAGCTAAGAATCCAGCCTGAAGCTCAAGAGAAAAGTGGGCCCCACAGTCCTGGACAGTGCCCTACTGACCCAGACACCTGCATCCTTGGCCTGCAGTACCTTGCCTGGGCCTGTGGGTGCTGAGAATGACACTTTCCTGACATCCCAATAAGGCTTCTCACCCTGCCCTAAGTGTGCAGGAGCCTAGCTGAACCCCAGGAGAAGAGCAAGAGGCTCCCTCAGAGAGCACAAACAGGCCTGGGGTTCCCTGGGGGCTGCAGAGGACACACCCCAAGAAAATCCCCAAAGCCTCATGGGCCAGCCTTAGCTACTGTTCCCAAAGCCACAATCCTCAGCCAAGTCCCAAAACAAGGAGCAGCTGTCAGAGGAGGTCTGCTGCCTGGGGACACACACCCCACTCGGCCCAGCACAGGAAATTCTGGGCTGCTCCCAGTGGGAGGGTCCCCACATAGGGCCAGACGCCCAGCTCCTCATGATGGGCCCTCCTGGATAGGCCACATCTTTAAATTGGGGATGCAACTACCCTCATGGAACATCTGTGGGGATTGAACCCTTTACCCCGACAGTGACCTCATCCCAACCCAGGGTCATAGGACATGAGGAGGCTTCACTGAGAAGATGCAGGAAAGACACCTTGAGACACAGAGGCCAAGAGGCCAATATCACCACACAGCGCCAGAGCCCTGTTCTTCCCACTGTACCAGCCACTGCCCCTGGCCTGTGCCCCAGGCCGAATGCATGGGGCTTCAGGAAGGGCAGGGACTGTCCCACAGCCCCAACCCACCACAAGGAAGCCAGGAGAACACAGAGGACAAAGGTAGGCCTGGGCACGTGAAACATACGTTTGAATGAGCAGGTGCTAAGATTGTCCACACTGGGCCCAGCATCCCAGCTGGCCAGTTAATGAAAAGTGTGGTGAGGCCCATTTGGCGCCAGCTCAGAGAGACAAGAACAAGGACGGAGCTCCAACACATTCTGACTTAATGATTTAAACGCCAGAGCATTTGTGCACTATTTATGCAATTTCTACCATTTTTCACAGGGGGTTTCAATACATCACAAGAGGCCCACCCCACCCTATCCCATCCTCCCAAAGAAGAATCCTGAGAAAATCTCATTTCACAGTTTCCCATAAAACCAGGTGCAAAGCAGCTGTGGCAGGCACCACAGCCATTCCTAAGGGACAACCTCTGCTGCGGCCAAGCGTGAAATGGAGAGTTTCGGCAGGAGCGGCTGTGTCCAGGCAAGTGCTGCCACTTCCTGAGCTGGGGAGGCGGGGAGTCTCAGGTCCCTCGAGCCCAGATGACTGCAGGACCCATGCTACCCTGAACACAGACCCTACACCTTCTGCACCAAGCACTGAGCATGGGGCTCAGCCCCCAGACCAAGGCCAAATCCACATGAGAGAACATTTGATCTAGCTCACTGAGCAACATTCACACATTTCCTAGTCAAATATGCAGATATGGCTCTTGGACCAAACTTCAACCCCAATGTCAGAGCCAACCATGCCCGTCCTGGCCCAGACAGCCCATCTTCACCCCAATCTGCTCTGGAAATCAACCAAAAGTCTCTTAGTACTTGGTTTGGGGAGTGGGGACTGAGACGGCAGGAAGCACGAGAAGCATCAATTCTAGACCAGCACTGGCCAATTCACACTTCTGAGTTGAGCCCCTGTATCCCCCAAATACTGGCCTGGCCGTGGGGCTACTCTGCAGTGAATCCTCCCCTCTGCTAGTTGCTGGGCTCCACCCTATGATGTAGAATGGCCCTATCCAATGGCGGATGAAGGCTCATGAGCCTGGGAAGTTCCAGGACATGCCACAGCTACCAGCCAGAAAGGAAGACACAGTCAGGGGTCCAAACCGACCAACCCCATGGCCCAGCACTCCCGTTCGCCTGGGGAGCCCTGGGTCCTGCTGCTCCCCTGCAGAGCTGGCAAAGGTCATTGTCACAGGGCTGTTGGGACAGGAGGGGAGCTGGTACCAGCAGATGCATCCAGGACCTAGCTGTGCAGAGTAGATAGGCAGATGTGGGCCTGACTGCCTCTGACCTGCCTGGGGCTCCCAAAGTATGCCCAGGATACCAGACCAGGTGGGCTGGCTCCCCTTTGCCCCCGTGCAGATCCGTCCTGAGATGGACTGACCAGCCACAGTGTAGGGGAGGCCCAATCTCCGACCATCCACATGCACAGAGGAGAAAAGAGCCAAGGACACAAACAACAACAGGCTTCTGCCTTCCCAGGGCTGCCAGGGCTGCCGATCGGTAGCCAACAGGACACTCCTCTAATAAAACAAATCATCTGAGGGGGCGGAAGCCACAAGAGGAAACAGCTGTGCACTGCTGGCTGCAAACACACATCTCCAAGCCCATCGCTCAGCTCTTCACGCCTATGGCACCCTGGACTCCTGGCCATCCCTGACACAGAAGGTGCTGCGGCACCAAGAGAGCCCTGAGGGCCTAAGAGCCTGCACTTGTTGTCACCCACATGAGTCAGCTCAGCAACCACTGTGGAACCCAGCTACACACCAGAGATATGACAGGTGCATAAAGGACACAGAGGTCCTCAGAAAATTCTAATCCAACCATGGCCTTCACAACCACAGAGCCAAAAGATGTCCCACGTAAAACATCAATCCACAAAGAGATGTTGCAAGAACACTTATATCCACTCTATTTAAAATACTCCAATAATCCAAAGTCTATCAAAAAGTACATGAATTTTTTGGCTGGGCACAGTGGCTCACACCTATAATTGCAGCACTTGGGAGGCCGAGGTGGGCAGATTGCCTGAGCTCACAGGTTCGAGACCAGCCTGAGCCAGAGTGAGACCCCATCTCTAAAAATAATGGGGCATTGTGGTGGGCGTCTGCAGTTCCCAGTTACCCGGAAGGCTAAGGCAAGAGAATCACTTAAGCCCAGGAGTTTGAAGTTGCTGTGATCTATGAGGTCACAGCACTCTATCAAGATTGACAAAATGAGAATATGTCTCAAAAAAAAAAAAAGTATATGAATTTTTAAAATAGGCATATGATAGAACACTACACTACATTGAAAAAGACTAAACCAGATCAAGGCAACAACATGAATAAATCTGAAGAGCAATATGTTGGTGGAAGATGCCGAGACCAAAACAGCGTAACCATGTGACTGCTTCTGTACTGTTCTGGAGCAGGTGATAGTCATCTGATAGAATTCGCAAAGGTTGTTCCTTTGGTGGGGGTGGTAAGGGACAGCAGAAAACTTCCTGAGCTCTGAGAAACATTCCAGAGCCTGACATGAGAAAGTGGTTACACAGGCATGCTCAAGGAACAAGTCATGGAGCCGCACGTGGATTTCTGAATTCCACCACTTGTAAATCACATCCCAATGAAGGATGGATAAACTATAAGCCCTGGAGGAATGATGAAAAACAGAGACAGGCCTTGAGAATGGATCACTCTCTTGCAGCTTCAGAACAGACAGTGAGGCAGGTGCACCCAGTCCAGGCAAAGTGGTGTCAGCCTCAGGCCTGGGTTCAGGGTGTTATGGTGGGTCTCAGCAGATAGAGACCGGGGCCTGAGCCCAGAATCCCCTGCCATGGTGACACCAGGGAGATGTTAGCCCATCACTTTGACCTCTGGAACCCCTCCCATGGTGACTCCAGGGAGGAGATGTTAGCCCATCACACTGATCTCTGGAACCCTTGCTATGGTGACGCCAGGTAGGAGATGTTAACCCATCACATTAGACAGCTTTCTACACGTTCTTCCTGACAGAAAAGTGGATTAAAAACTCTGGATTATCACCAAGTATCTTATCACCTCCTCCTCAGGAACATCCTCTACTCTCACTCTCCTCCCCCTCACCACCCCATCCCCCGCTTCCCCTCACCTCCACCACTCCTCCTTAAGTCCCCCCTCCTCTTCACAACCAGGACACCAGCACACCTCACCTCCCCTGCCACCCTGCCTCCTCTCCCATCTGTGCAGTGGTACCACTGCCTCCCCACTGTCATTCCCACCATCATCCCTGGAGCCTGCCCCCATTGGTGAGTCATCGTGTGTGGTCCAGTGGCCAAGGACACCAGGAAAGTGGAAGACCTGAACTCCAACTGAGGTCTCCGACCTCTCCAGGTCCTGGCCACAGGGTCTTCCCTAGGTGCTGACACCAGGTCACTCAGTCCAGCTAAACCTCACTTCTGAATTCCTGTCTTCAAACATCTGCTCAAGCCACATGCATCTGGAAGCTCCTCACTTTTCCTATGCACCCCAAGGTGCTAACTTTATGGTAATCACATGACTGTGCCACACACCCTGGCTACACACAGGCCGGACACAGAGGCATTTCCCACTCCCGGAACCCCAGGCTTGCTCTTACGTAACCCTGTCGGATGTCCAACATGATGAACAGCCCACTGAAGGATGACTACCACCAATAAAACTTTTATGGGGTTGTTGGTAGAGTCTATATTTAAAACAATTCTCTTAATCCCTGGGAAGTGAACACTCTTCAGGATCTGCACAGCTTGCAAAGCAAAGACAGAGGCCTCGGCAAAGCCCTGGGGTATTATAAACTGAAGGAAGAAAAAGTGGATGTCAAAAAAGCCAGATCACTTCAAGAAAGCTCGACTAAGGACTTCCTCTGTCCCAGACACTGCCCAACCTGAAGACACAGACATGCGCAGAAAGGCCAGCTGTGGGAGGCTCCCGGTCAGGCGCAATGCCTCCCACACACGGGTGCAAAGGGCCTCAGAGGAGGGTGGTTCAATGCTGGCTTCTGCCATGCCCCTTCTCTGGGCTCGGCACAGAGCACTCCAGGACTGCCTAGATATCAGCACTCATATGTAAGTAGATATTAAGTGAGATTCTACACATTCAGACCCTCAGTGCAGAGAGCCATGTTGGACAGTGCAGACATCATAGAAAGTTCCATCAGATGGCGCTGGCCTAGCAGCAGGGAGCCTACCCAGAGACTGTGGTGGGGCCTGATGCTGAAGGTCTGAAGGCTACTAGTCAGCTCCAGCTGCCATAATAAAGTACCAGAAAAACAAGTGGTCTAAACAACAGAATTCACTTTCTCACATCTTGGAGGCTAGAAGTCCAAGAGCAAAGCACCGTGGGGCTGGTTCCCTTGGAGGCTCCAGGCGGGGGATTCTGCTAGGCCTGCTTCTACCTCTGTTGTCACACACCCCTGTGTTTGTCTTTTCTGCCTCTTATGAGGACACGGTTATTGGATTTGGGCCCACTCAAATCCAGGATGCCCTCACCTAAGACCTCAACTTAACTAGTTACATCTGCAAAGACCCTATTTCCAAAAAAAGTCAAAATCACAGGTTGCATGTGGACATGAACTTGTGTGGCAGCAACTCCTTCCCAGCTCCTGCAGCTCCCTCAGGCCCCTTCCCACTGTCTGTGTGGTTTCATGGCATGTTCACTTTTGGACTGTCTTCACCTCCTTGGGGTGACACTTTGGTAGATGCAGGACCTTGCTCTCAACCACAAACTCAGAGCTGGGCCCCTCGTGCATAACAACAGACCTTGATGAATGAGAAACAAACAAACAAGTCAAGGTAGGGGCCACAATGGTTCAACTTCCAGATCTCTAGGGAGCCCCCATCGTGGTTCTACCCCAGAAGAGAAGTTCCAGATCCAGAGAGGTGACATGGAACAGGGTGCGCCTGGACCAGGGCAGGATCACTCCTCTGAGCCCCTGCTCCTCCACTCAATGGGGAGGCTCACCTTGTGCCTTCTCTGCCCTAACCTGCCTAGTTGACCGGTTTGGGGGCCAGGGTCTAAAGAGGTCTTGCTCAGGTCTCCAGAATGGCTTTGGACAAGGACAGACACCAAAAAAAGGGGAACAGCCACACAGTCCTGGAACCCGCTGTACTGGGTCCAATAGCTACCACAGAGGCCCAGGCCACTCAGCAGGGTGTTCAGTCCTGGGGATCTCACCAATCTTGCCTGCCCACTAGGATGAGAGGGAAGGGAGAGGCAGCTGATTACCAGGAAGCTTCCAGAAGGCAGTCACACCGGAGCGGGTGCTGGGATTTCCTGTCCAGGCCAGGGCTGGATCCCTCCTTGGAAGAGCAGCTAGGCTTAGGGGTTGGGGCAGAGTCTGTTCTGGCAGCACCCCAGGGCCTCCTGGGCAGTCTCAAGTTTCTAAGGAGCAAAACTATGCCTTACAAATTAAGATTGTGACTCCAATGGCTGAAAACACAAAAATAGCTCTGCTGACTCAGTCCCTTCTTAAAGTTCTGTGGGAAAGAGCATGGTGGCCAGAGGGCTGACCCACAGGCCTTAAAGCTAACCCAGGGCTCTTGCAACTCATGGAGAAGGCATGGGAGGGCCCAGGTGGTGGGTGCCCTTTGGCGGGCAGCAGCCCAGAGGCCTACCTGGCCTGTTCCTGGGAATGGGGTGCCACACCACTGAAAGGTACCTGGCTACAGCATCTGCTCTGGGAGCAGGGCAGGCCTGCGAGTTTCTGGCCCCTTCATTTCAATACCTTCTTTCCTGAGACTGACTTTTCCTGGCCTTTGCTCTGTTCAAGAGTGACCTTTGGCCCCATTTTGAAGTTAAGAAGTGAAATTGTTATGCACAAGTATGTGCATATGCCCACAAAAATATAAACCAGTTAAGAGGCTTCAGGCTGCAAGCATAGAACCGCTTAAGATGGCCTTAAACTATAGCAATACACTATGTCACATGACAAGACGTTCAAGTTGGTGTGCTCAGTGATTATGTGACATCACAAGACTTAGGATTTCTCCTCCTCTCTTCCCTGCCATGCTCACTTGGCCTCAGAATTGTGCCTTCACGGTTGCGAGATGACCATCTAGCTCCAGCCATCAACATCCTCATCCACTAGCCTTTAAAGGTGCAGACCCTGAGATGGAGCTCAGCAGGCAGGGCACTGATTAGGAGACCTCCCTCCTTGCTCAACACCTGTGAGAAGGAGAGATGGAAGCAGGTGAACAGAGGAAAGTCCTCTGTGGGGTGGTCTGACTGTAAGATGAACTGGAGCTAAGAGCTGGCAGGGTCATTTGGGTTGGGCCAGGATGCTGAGCTCTGCCCCACCTCGGCGTGTCAGTGGGTACAGGCTGCAGGAGGAAGGAGTGAAGTTCTCTGCAGCGAGGCATCCCTGGAGGTGCTGATGCCTCTCAGCAGCTGGGGCAGTAGCCAGCCCCCCATGAAGGAGCGCTCAAGTCACAACTCACCCGTGTCCAACACATGCCCCACCCACAACTGAAAAAAACCAGGAGCTTGTCATAAGCCAGGGGGAGGGCACCGAATTTGGGCGTGGTAACCAGCAGTGTCTAAAACAGAGAGATAGAGAAAGAGACAAATATGGGAAAAGACTAGAGAGAAATACCTAAAAATGTTTACAATAGTGATTTCTGGCTGGAAAGATGATAGGAAGTTTATCTTTTTTTTTATTTATGCACTTAAAGTGAATATGTATTCCTTTTGCAGTAAAAAAAAAAAAAATAATAACTTTTCTTTAAAAAGCCCTCTTGTCAGTAGAGCACTGGATGTGGAATCCAAAAACTTGGGCTCGATCCCTTCCAGGGCAATCCCAGGGTATGCTGGGAAAACCCAGGACAAAGCAGGTTCTTGAGACAGTCGGCTGCACACCAGTGGCTTCAGGGCTCCTCAGTGTCCCGGCCACACTCTAGCACCCAGAGACTTAGGATTAGGTATTGCCTTTCCCACTAATTAGCTGTGTGATTTTTTTTTTTTTTTAAATGAATTGTCATATTGCCAGATTCTTCATCCATGAAATGGATACTGCCCTTAGCTAGCTCACCAGTTTTATTTGTAAGGTAAGCAACTCCAACCACTCTAATAACTCCCCCAAATCTCAACACCTTGACATTAGAAGAGTTTCTTTCTCACTCATATCAAGTACAACCTAGTTTGTTTCTGGCTGGTGGGCAGCAGTCCACGTGGTCACATGGGGATCCAGGCTCCATCTGACTGCAACCTGGCTATCTCTGGCTCCTTGGACCTCTCTCCACTCAGACAGGTGCAGAAAGAGAGGACAGAGAATCCTGGGTGGGGGAACACAGTTTGGGGGCCAGACCTAGAAACTGCATACATCACTTCTACCCACATCCCACTGTTTGGAACACAGTGATGCTGCCACACCCAAGGCCAGGAAGCATAGCCTGGTGACCAGAGTGGAAGTGTGGGCTTGCTGCTGGGTGGGCTGTGGGTCTTGACCTCCCAGCCTCTAAGCCCTCTTCCCCCATGGGGCATGGGTAGGTGCAGGAGGAGCTAGGCCTCCATCTGGCCATGGAACCTCCATCTCTCTGGAATTGTCACTCCTGTGCTCCTGCCCTGGGACTTGAATCTTGCTGGAGAGAGGAAGACACAAGGAAATTATCCACAGCAATGGCAGTGCTGTCCTAAAAGACTTCACAGAAGGTGATTATCTCCACCCTTCCTGCCAACTGGCCCCAGCTACTTCTGCCATGTCTTCTTTCGTGGTTTAGAATCAAGAGCCCCAGTGGACACACAAGGTCAGAGATTTAACCCTGAACCCTTAACTCTTCCAGAAGCTTTGGGCCCTTGCTTTACTGAGGTTTCTCAGTGAGGTTACCTGAGATCCAAGAGATAATACAGATGCATGAGAATTTGCTCTCCCCCAGCTGGGAAAACGTGGGAAGCTGGAATGGTTCCCAGAAGCCCCTTCCCAGTGTGCTTCAGGTCAGGGTCAGCTACAGGAGGATGTGGACTGGCCTTGGGAGGAGGAGATTTGGAGCCTAGGGACCAGTGTGGGACTGCCCAGGTGAGTCTGCCATCACCTCAGTGGTGTAGGAGTGTGGCCACACCTCACCGCGCTCTCCCACCCTGGGAGAAAGGCCCGGCTACTCCTGCTATGGGCCTCCCACAGAGGTGGCGCCTCCCCACTTCACATCCCTCTGGGATGTGAACTCTATGCCCCCCAAATCCACACATCACACTCGTAACCCCCAGGACCTTAGCATGAGACCTTACTTGGAGACAGGACCTTTGCGGGTGTAATGGAGGTAAGATGAGGTCACTGGGGTGGCCCTAATACAGTTTGACTGGTGCCCTCATAAAAAAAAAGGGGAATTTGGACCAGGACAGACACACACAGAGGTAAGTGACACAGGAAGACGGTGGCACCTGTGAGCCCACAGAGAGGCCAAGAACAGATTCTCCCTCCTGGCCCTTGGCAGACACCAGCCCTGCCTACACCTCAGTCTCTGACTTCGAGAGTTCGGAGCTGTGAGAGGTCTGCTTGCTGCTGTTTGCTGCAGGGTTGGTGGTGCCTCGCCGACTGAGGGAACATATGTCTTCCTTCCCACCCTTCTCAGCCCCGCCACCCTCGGCTGCCTGACGTGGGGGCGGCGCAGGCAGCGCATCCATTCCGGCAGCTCTGCCAGCTCCCTCAGGCCCAGTGACACACCTGACTTTGCGCTGCCCAGAGGCGGCTGTGTCTTGTTGAAAACCTAATGATACAAAGCAAGAGTTTTCAGGGTTTGGAGTCCAAGTACCCATGGTGTCAGGGAGCAGGTGACACTTCCCCATGATTCCTCTAGGAGAATAATAGCCATGGCCATCGGCAGGGTCTGTAAGAAAACCCAAACAAGCAGAGCTATTTCCACGGATGCTGGTCTGCCCGCCAGTCTGTGTCCATGCTGGGGACAAGAGTCTCTGAGGCTTGTTCTCCAGGGAGTTGGGTCTCAGGTGGGGACCCAGCAGCCCCAGAGCCACCCATTGATCCCATGCCGAGCACTTTGAATGATTTGGGGGAAGAGCCATGACACTGTTATGTTGTTGTTTTTATCACATTAAAACAAAATTAATTCAGCCATTTCTCCTGACCCCAAAATGTCTGAGGAATAGAACAAGTAGAAAGATGAATTATTCATATCTTTGGAATCTATTCTCCAAACATGTGCAAAAATAAATTGGTTTTTTTTCCTAACAGGGCTGTTTCACCTGAGAATCTGTGATTCTGAGAAAGGAGACTTCATAGGCAGACACCACAGGTGCCCCTTGGTAGGCACAGAAATTGAAACCCTGGTCTCCCACAAGAAGAGAGTGGCCTGGAGACAGGTTCTGGGGCCTACACCAACCTGCCACCTGTCCCCAGCCATCCCTCATCCTCCATTCCTCCTCCTGTAAAATGTAAATGCTGAACCAGAGGCAACATTGGGGCAACATGCAGGTAACATGTAGGGCCCCGGCAGCTCAGCACATGTCTGTGACTCTACGTCAGCTGTGCCCAGCAGTTCCTTTATGTTCATCTGGTCTCACACCCTAGGCAGGAAGTCTGTGCTGCCCTTCGGAGCACACTGGTCTCGCCAGCTGGATCACCCTTTAGGGCTGCAGGAAGGATCAGGGTTACCCAGGTGCTTTTACAAGGGAGGGAAGAAAAGGAAGGATCTGGTCCTATTAACATTTTTATTTTAGCCACCTGATGACCGTGCAGTAGCACCTTCACTAACGGCTAATGGAGCTGGACATCCTTCACGAGCTCATTGCCTTCCATATACCTTCTCTGATCAAATATTTTGAGAGCTACTCTGTGTCCAGCTCTATACCAGGCTTTGAAAATCTATGACAAAGACAACCTTCCTTTCCTCAGGTTTACCACTCATGGAAGGGGCAAACGCATTAAAAAAAATGTGCTGTCAACACTTAGTCAATAGGGCTTTGGCACAGCCAAGTGGGCCACTTGCTCGAATGCTCCTGACAACGGAGGAGGACAATGGCCCCACAACGGCCCCATCTGAAGGAGGCCTCACAGGGGAGAGGCCCATTGAAGGCTTCCTGCTCTCTGGAGCTATTAGTCACCTCCTGTCTGGGATTCAGTGGGGCTCTGCTTTTGCTCCTGGCAAAAGCCTCACAGAGTGAGGCTGGGGTCCTAGACCTGGTGGAAGAAGAGGAGGCAGGCCCTGGTTTGGGGTCTCTGCCCCTTCCCCAGCCTTGGAGATGGGGCTGGGTGTAGGGGGTAGGTGGCCAGTCAGGGCAACAAAAGCAACAGAAAGAGGAATCCTCTCCCTCAGACCTGGCAAACAACATTTTGGGGTGCAACCAACCAGGTGATCCATAAAAGGTCCCAAAGAGGTCCAAGCCCTGGGCTGGGGCTGATAGCCCCAGGTCTCTCCAGCAACAGGCTCCCAGGGCCAATTCCCAACTAAGACAGGCCCAGGAAGCCTCTGGCAGCCAGCTGCCAGGGATGCAGGCTGAGAAACAGGTGCAGCACTTGGCGGGGGAGGGAGTGGAGGGTCTGTGCCTCTGTGCCCCAGCAAGAGCTGCCTTTATGACAAACCAGGAAGACTATCCCAACTGCAGACAGCTAGAGGGTCCTATCCTCTCACACCCACCCGTGAAGCCAAGGCTCCAGAGTTGCTGGCTTTCCAAAGAAGCCCATGCTGAGTGGCCTGGCCCACCTCATCCCGTAGGGCCCCAGACTGGCCACTCCCTGCTAAGACACCCAGCTACAAGCCAGACCCCAGACACTGCCCAGCAATATCCCAGTGGAGAGGACCTGAGAACTGGGTCCTTCTGGAGAGAGGGAAGAGCCCCATGGAGCCTGAAGTGGAGCCAGGGGCCAGATCGCAGGGCCCTTAGTGGGAAACAGCCCCCTACCTGAAGCAGGTTGCTTCCTTTCCTCAAGAGTCCCCACGAATATCAGCCCAGGTAGACTTGGGGGTGGGCAATACACCACAGTTTACTATGCAAACTTAGGGAGGTCCCCTGAGCTACAGGAGTCTCAGGCCCCAGACCCAGCCCTTACTACCTCAACCTGTTCCTGGATGCCAGCCCAGCCCGTAAGCCCAGCAGGAAGGCCCCAGGCAGGGCTGGCACGGGAAGCCAGCATCAAATCCCACTAATTAATTGCTTCAAATGGTCTCCGAAGAGCAGCCAGGCTCAGGAACCCCCACCTTCAGACAGATGCCTCAGGAGACTGATTTTGTCTGTTTTTAAATGTATGGACAGGACGCTGCAGCTGACCTCCTCCATTCTCCCCATCTCCTTCCCCTCCTTACTGCAGCTCCCCAGCAGTCTTGATGCTCAGCTGGGCCCACAGCAGGGCAGGTGGCAACCCATAGTGGGCAGCCCTACTCCCCTCCCCACACTGTGTGGGAACGGTGGCCTCTCCACTGGTCCTCCTGCCCACCCCACTTTGAGCTCATCCATAGGCCTTGGTTCAATAGCACTTTGGGGAGTCTCCGCTGATCCAGGCAGACCAGGTTAGGGGCCCCTTCGTGGGCTGCCCCATGCTGGGAACATAATAGTCTCCGGGCTTAAGTCCAAGTGACCCACTTCATATTCTGACTCTCTCACCCTCACAGGATTTGGGACAAGATGATTACTTAGCCTGTGCATGCTCCCCCATCTCTAAAGCAACACTCTTCTCTAGCACCCACCCAGAAATCGCCTAATATACCACCTGGACCCAGCAGCATAGCCTTTGCTTTCCTTCAAGTGCTTGCTTCAGTCCACAATTACATGTTCATTTGAGTAATTGTTTGATTAATGCCTGACTTTACCCCCTTAATGGCTAGCTCTGTGAAGGCAAGAAATCTAAGGTGCCTAAAAACATTATATTGAATGCATGGGTGGGTGGCTGGGTATGCGGAGGATAGATAGATGGAAGGGGTCAGGTGGGTGGATAGATTTCTGAGTGCATGGGGAGGTAGATGTATGGAAGGAATAGGTGGGTATGTGTGGGTAGATGATGGGTAGATGGTTAGAAGGGGACAGATGGGTGGATGGAAAGGTGGGTGGCTGGGTAGATGAGCAGCTCCTGGGACCAAAGGGGGAAAACTCTGATTTCCAGTTGAGGCCCCGTGAGGGTCTCCCAGTCCATGCCTGACATAAGGACACATCTCTGCTACAACTGACCCATGCTTGTCCCTTCACTGTGGAATTTGGGCTGAGCCTGGGAAGCAGCTCCACAGCTATACATAGAACAGTTTCCAGCTTCTGGGGTTCCCTGGGCAAGCAGGCCTTTTCCTTGCCCCATGCCCCTTTCTCAGGCAAGGAAGCTGAGGCACAAATGTGTACCTTAGAGGCAGCTGCAGTGGTGCAGTGTGCAGGCGTCCTGGGGCCACATTTGACCAGATGACAAGTGAGGCGCTCTCTGCTCTGCCTTCCTCATGACCAGTGGGCATTGTGTCACCCGGGCCCCTCCTGCAGCCCCTCCCCAGACTGCAGAGGGAGGCCAGTTTTTGTCAGAGCCACTCTTGGCTGTTTGAAAACCCCATTTATTGTCCTCATTGCTTAGGAAGTTATAATCTCAAGGCTGCAGCTTCCTAAGGCGTTGCCATGGAGATGGATTTTCTGTCATAAATAAAAGTATTCTGGGGTCAGGAGATCTCAAGCATAACTAGGACAGATTTTGAGGGGGAAAATGCCAGAATTTTTGAAATACATAAAATGATGATTGGGCTGCTTTTTCCGGAAGGTATTTTTCAGGCTATTGAGAATTTGGCCTCTGCACAGGGGACTGTCCCTCCTCTGCCCCCCAGGTCCCCATCTGCTCAGGGCCAGTGCCTGGGGGCCAGTTTGGAAATCCCAGTTACACTGTTGGGGTGAGGTAGGATCCCTAAGGACAGGCTGGCTCTGGGCCCCCCACAGTCATCGGAAGAACCTGAATTTTTTCTGTAGTCCTCTTTCCTTGTGGTGTCTTGGTTTTGAATCAGGGTAATATTCAGAGTGCCCTGGGATGAGTCCCCTCAGAGTCTGGCCCCAGACCGCCTGGGATGAGGAACATTCCTCACACACCTCCTCCAGGGCCAGAAGTTGTTCAGGTATTTCCCAACAGGCTTGGAACAGGCCTGTCCAGCCCCAGCATGACTCGCACTGCAGGTCCTGGCCCCCACTCTACCCCAGCTCACTTCCAGCCTGCCCCACAGAGGTTGGCATTCAGGGTCAGGAAGGTGGGCAGGGGGAGCAGAGCACTGGGAGGCAGGTGAGCGGGCTGAGAGACCCTGGACACTACCCAGCCTGCAGCTGGCGGCCACAGCCAGGCACTGTTTGCCAACCCCCCACCCCAAGCACACCCAACATTTGGCAAACAGAGTTCTCCACCACACAGGGCTATGAAACCAATGGCCCTGTGCAAAGAGGCCTGGGGAGTTGGTCTGGGACTGTGCCCTGCATCCCTACCCCTGAGGTTCCAGGGATCACACATTTTCCTAACACAGCTCCTTCCAGTCCAGGCAAGGGGCTCCTAAAATTGAATGGGAAGATAGGGAGGAAGAGAAGAAGCAAAGGAAGGTGACTGGGGGGATCCCCTTGGAATTTGGACATAAGATGGTGGGTCCCACTCCACTTTCCTTGGGGTGAAGACAACACATAGGCAGATCCTGCACAAAGCCTCCTTCCCCTGCAAATTCTCTGCACGGCTCTGCTTGGTCACGGCAGGACAGGTTCCTGGACCTGCTTCCACCCAGGTCTTCCACCTCCTAATAACTGTGACACTTTATTTGCTCTAAATCCTGAGGAACAAAACCAACACAGGCAGGCTGTGACTCGCCAGGCTCCACGCAGAGCTGCTGGGACACGTATCAGCGCTGCTGCTGTCTGTGGGGGCTGCTCCCCATCCTGCAGGAAAGAGCTGTGGCCCCCAGGCTGGGTGGACATCCCATTGCCAGCCTCGGCATCTCACCACATGGCCTGCAGCCCTGGTGCTTGTCTCCAGGAGCTTGTGCAGCCACGCCTACCCGAGAAGGTGCTGGGATCAGGACACAGGGCCACGTCAGCCCAGACACACTGTGGGCTAGAGGCAGCAGAACAGGCCAGGGTTTTGGAATGTGCAGCTCCACTTCTAGAACAACCACAAGGGAAACAGGGATCACGGGCTACAGAGGGCACTGACACAGGTGGTGTCTGTCTATCATCTCACCTGACGACGCCCTGGAAGCTGCAGAAATCATGCTGGTGAAGGGTATTTAATAACCTGGAGGTGCCCAACACTGCCTAGGTTGAGAAGTGAATACAGATGCAAATAATAAATTTCTCCAGCGAATTTTGAGATTCCTGATCTGACATCTGACTGAAGCACATCTCTTGTGTATATCTGTGTGTTAAAGTATGTGCCTGTCTGTAAATGTGCATGAAAGTGTGTGCCTGTGTGTGTTGTGTGCATGTGTGAAATGTGTGTACCTATATGAGCCTGTGTGTATCTGTGGTGTGCCTATATGTGAATATGTGTGTGTCTACATGAGCCTGTGTGTGAAATGTTTGTGTCTGTGTATGCCTGTATGTGATGTTCTGCATGTTTTTATAAGTATTATGTGTTTGTCTCTGTGTGTCTGTGGCTGTGACCATTAATGTGTCTCTGAATATTACCCTGATTGAAAACCAAGACACCACAAGGAAAGAAGACTACAGAATATTCCTTTTGAACACAGACATAAAGATTCTCAATAAACCATTAACTAGTAGGATCGATAGTATATAAAAATAATAATATGCAATGACAAAGCTAGAGGGAGTATCTCTGGAATACAAGGTTAGTTTAACTACTGACAATGTAAATGAATGATGTAATTCACAATATCAACAGAATAACGCAGAGAATAATCACATGGTAATTTTAATAGATGGAGAAATCATACAATGAAATCTAATAGATATAGAAAAAACATTTGACAAAATTCGACACCCTTTCATGACAAAAAAAAATCTTGCAAACTAAGAGAGGAAGTGCACTTGCTCAACTTGGCTAAAGAATGCACTCAAAAAAAAAGCACAGCTTACATCATATTCAACGTTGAAAGGCTCAAGGCTTTCTACCGAGGAACAGGAATAAACAAGGTCATCCATTTTGTTGTCACTTCTACTGGCCCTGTCGATCCTAGCCAACATAATACGGCAAGAGAAAGAAATAAAAGCCATGCAGAATAGAAAAGAAGGAATGAAACTGTTCTTATTTCTAGTTAACATGATTGTATGTGCAGAGAACTCAAAGGAATCTCAAAAATAATTCTGCTGGAACTGAATTTGACAAGGTTATAAGGCTATGAGGACAAAACACAAAAATGAACTAAAATGGAACTGAAATGGAATAGACAGATGAATGAGGAAATATTAGACCTGAACATTATAAACCAACCTCACAGACATCTGTAGCACATTCCACTCACCACAGAAGAACACACAGTCCTCTCAGCTACAGACAAGCATTCTCCAGGGTAGGCCATATGTTAGGCCATAAGACAAGTCTCGATAACTCCAAAAAAATTGAAATCATACAGAGTATGATCTCTGACCAGATGAAATAAAATTAGAAATCATTAATAAATGGAAATGTAGGAAATTCACAAATGTGAAATTAAACAATTAAACAATAAACTTCTAAGTAAACAATAGGTCAAAGAAAAAATCCCAATAAAAACCATAAAATACTTTGAGCTGAATGAAAAGACAGCACACCAAAACTTATGGGATGCAGCTATAGCAGTGCTTAGAGAGAAATTCATTGCTGTAAACTCTTATTTTAACAAATAAAAAGGAAAGAAAAACATCAAATCAATAACTTAATCTTTTATCTTAAAAAGCAGAAAAAAGAAAGCAAACTAAACTCAAAATAGAGGAATGAAATAAAAAAGATTAAAGGAGGAAATAAATAATAGAAAATAGAAAATAGAGAACTGTAACAAAACCAAAAGTTGGTTCTTTACAAGATCAATAAAACTGACAAATCTTTAGCTATACTGACCAAAACATAAAGAAAGAGAAGAAAAACCAAATCATGAATGAAAGGAGGGAATATTGCCACCAATCTTAAGGAAATAAAAATAATAAGGGAATATTATAAGCAATTGTGTGCCACAAAATTAGATATCCTAGATGAACAAATTCTTAGAAACACAAACTCACTCAAGAATAAATGTCTCCAAGAAAAATGAAGACCTCTAACAGGCAAAGAAATTGAATTAGTAATCAAAAAACTTTCCACCAAAAAAAGACTAAGACCATATGGCTTCACCAGTGAATGCTACCAAACATTTAAAAAAGAATTCACACCAATGCTTCACAAACTATTCCAAAAAAATGGAAGAGAAAGGAACTCATTCTACAAGGCTAGTAGTCTGCCACCAAAACCAGACAAAGCTATTACAACAAAAAACTACAGATTACTATCCCTCATGTACAGACGTAAAAACTTTCAATAAATTATTAGCACACCAAATCTAATAACATATAAAAATAATGAGTGGACCCTCCAACCAAGTGAGATTTATTCCAGATTGGTCCAACATACCAAAAAAAAAAAAAAAAAAAAAACAATCAAAGTAATGGCCTATATTAACAAATAACACGTGATTATCTCAATTGATGCAGAGAAAACATTTGACAAAAATCCAATACTCCTTCCTGATTAAAAAATAAAAAACAACACTCAGCAAAGCAGGAATAGTAGTTCAGTTACTTTACAGGTGAGGAAACTGAAACCAGAGAGGGACCAGGCCGAGGAAGCTGACCTACAGAGGCAGAGCTGACCTTCAACCAACACCCTGCCGTCAGGACAAGGCTGACCCAGTGAGCCATCTCGGTGCACGTGATCTCTTGTGCCAAAAATGAATAAATGAACGAACAAATGAACAAACCTCTGAGACCCCCAGCTCCAGCCCCAGCCAGTCTCCCTGCTGCCCAGACAGCAGGTGAGGCAGGGGCTGGGGTGGGGCCTGGTGTTTGCTGCTGGGTCCTAGCTCCAGGTACCCGGGAGAGGGAGAGAGAGAGGGTCAGCCCTCCAGTGGAGTGGTCGCTGGCGGCTTGGGGCTGTGTTGTGGGCACTTGGGACAGGGCAGAGGGCTAGGCAAGAGGACGGGTGGTCTGGGGTCAGGTAGGTTTCAATGTTGAGCTGCTAGTTACTATGAGGAGCCGCCTGCTTCAGGGACAGCACCTCTCTAGATCACAGTGCTGGCAGGTCTGTAGCAGCCACTCTCTGAAATGCAGCTGCAGGGACAGGCCCAGAGTCCTACTGCCTGACCCCTGCTGGGGATCCCCTGAGGCAGGCAGGGGACTGTGCATGGGAGTACCTGCCCCCATGCTATAGGTGTCTGCAGCCTCTGGGACTTGCAGGTGCTGAGCCAGGACATTCAAGGAAGGTCAGGAGCCCAGTGTCCTTTCCCAGCCATGCCTTGCCACAGGAAGGGATCTGGAGCTGCCCCCCACCCCTCTCTGCTGGCATACCAGAACATCCCTCTGCTGTCACAGAGGACACCCACCCAGACTCACCTGCAACTCATTGCATCTTAGGAGCACAACAGAAAGAGCTGGGCTGGGGCTCCCCACCAAGCCTAGAGTGGACCCCAGTACTCCCCAGGATACTGCAGACCCTTGCACCAAGGCCCTACACAGGGGTGACAGACCCTGCTCCACTCTGTGCTCTGGTCTCTTATCTCCTGATGGCCAGAAGGTGGTATGGTCAAGAAGATGGTTCAGAGGATGAAGGATTCACACCCATGCTCTGTGGCCCATTGGGCACTGTAAGCAACAGCTAGCTACTAGCTTGAGCCCTGCCTTGCCCAGACTGCCTGGAAGGAGCTCAGAGGGGAGGGAAGCCTGTTTCTGTCCATCTGCTCTGCTCACTGGACCACCATAGGCCTTCTGGGCAGCCAGTGTTTGGTGGAACCCCACACCCAGGCCACAGGGCCACCTGGCTCCAGCTCACTGAGCAGGGGCCTCAGACTGCAGCGGGTGTGAGGAGAAGTGGGTGCGTGGCAGGGCAGCCCTTCGGGTCAGCTCTCCAAGGAACGCTGCAGCCAGGGGCCAAATAATGAATACTCTACATTTTTTGGCAGCTCAAAGGCCCAGTTGGAAACAGCCACTGTTTTATTCTGCAGAAACCACACGCTTTTTGTCTGAGTGCCCACAGTGAGTGGGGGTGGACCCCAGCTGTGGCTCCTGCATGCTGCTGTCACCTCCAGGACATGCTGGGTCCTGGTCCCCACTGCTGGAGCACTGATGGAGCCTCAGATACCAAGGCCAATCTCTGAGCAGATAGCCATTAGCCCTCTCTTGGTGCCCACTTGGGGCCAGGGTCTCCCCCAGGTGACACAGGGGGCCCAGGAAAGATCCAGATGCCAACCCTGCCCCAGGGTCCTAGACTGGTGAGGGGACAGAGATGGTCCTGGCCTCTCCAGCCTGAAGGTGTGGGCAGAGGGAGAGGGCCAAGAGGTAGCTCAGCCTTGCAGGGGGTGGAGGAGCAGGCAAGGTAGCTTGGAACCAAGAGGCCACCTGGTCCAGGCCTTCCTCTGTGCTTTGGGGAGGACAGGCAGCATGAGAACAAATCCTCTTACTCTGTCCTTCCCATCAGGGAGGCCCTTGGGTCATGAGCAGTGAGGGCTGGCATCCTGGAGCTCAGCCCATCCCTGCTGAGCCTCCCTGCCCTGTGACCCCTGCCAAACAGGAAGTGAGCACCTGCCTCCCCAACCCCAATCCAGGCCTATGAGTCCAGGACAACAGGTTAGTGCTCAGCTAAGGCTACCAGGACCCAGAGGTCCCACTCATGGCAGGGCAGGGTTACAAGATGAGGCCTGAGGAGGGGCTCCTAACATGTTGCCTTTTGTGGCTGCAAAGGGCCTACAGAAGGTCAGTTGCCTTATAAACAGGCCTCCAGGTGGCCCGTCCAAAGTACTCACCATTCTCACCGAAGCTCCAGCCCCATCAGAAAAGGCCTATTCTTTGCCCCCAGCTCCTTCCACCAGGGCCACCACCTGCTCTGGGCTCCAAGTTGGTTCCTGTCCCACACAGCCCAAGCCAGCGCAGCCATGGAGGCATGAAGAGGGTGCTCAGGGGCCAGTAGCACAACTGAGGCCAGCTCCAGACAGGCAGGGCCCAAAGTCACTGGAGGTCTTAGCTTCGCCCTGAGTTTGTAGGGGGTTAGTGGGTTTGGGAGGACAATAGGGTTCGGGGGGCTGTGCAGTTCTGGGGCAACAGACTCTGGTGGCAGGGAGTTCTAGGGGGCAACCAGATTCCAGGGGTCAGAGGGATTCTGTGGGAAAACAAGGTTCTGGAAGCACAGGATTCTGGGGAAAACAGGGTTCTGGGGGGGGGGCAATGGAGTTCTGGGGACAGCAGGGTTCAAAGGGCTATGTATGAGGAAGATGCTTCTGCTGCTCTTTGGAAGCAGGGAGGCTGCAGACAGCACACAGGGGCTGGGGTGGTTACTCTGCTTGGCCATGTGATACCCCTAACACCTGCGCCAGGATTCACCATCCAAAGATCTGCCTACAAACTCTCAGGTGCTGTCCTGGGACACCCAGGCCAAGGCATTTGCTTTCTGTGGGAAGCCCCATCCTCTGCCCTGTTGAATTCCATCCTATAAGAGGAACAGGGCATTGGATTGGCTGCCAACTATAGCTGAGCCAGGGAGTCCCCTGGGTGCACAGGGCAACCATGGGCTTGTGTATATCGTGCTGATGCCAGGGCACAGCCTGGCCTCAAGGGGGACGGCGGGGCCCTGGGCCTCCCCACCCCATCTCTCATCTTTTGTTTATGCCAGTGTAAGCTGGTTTTTCTATCCCTTGACTGGAAATTAAGCAGAACTGGGCAGCGCCTGTGGCTCAAAGGAGTAGAGTGCCAGCCCCATATGCCAGAGGTGGCGGGCTCAAACCCAGCCCCAGCCCCCCCCCCCCAAAAAAAAAAGAAAGAAAGAAAAGAAAAGAAAACTAAAGCATAATTCCAAGGAATTGGCAAGGGGTGTGATGTGGGAATGGCTACAGGACCCCAGGCATGTGCCGACCTAGATATGGTGCACCAACCCCCAGGCCAGGCCCTAGTGGGAGCTGCAGACTGGCCTTGGAGTCTGCAGCCACGGCAGCAGGTGGGAGGCCCAGAAGATAGGTAAGAGCATAGCTTGAATCCAAGAGCTTTGGGGGTACCAGGAGAGGCCTGGGAGGGTTGACCCCATCAGGCCAGAGTAGTGCTCAGGACATGCCAGATGCCCCAAGGAGACCTAGAGCTAGCTTTCCATCACCTCCCACAATCTGCCTGGAGTGTAGTAGAACCTGAGCCGCACAGGGAGCAAAGGCCTGGGAGAACAGCACCCACCACCAGCTGCCCCAGGGCAGGGGGAGCCCAAGGCTGGCATCCCACTTGGACCCTGCAGAACCACATGGTCACACAGCCTCATTACCCTCCTGCCCACCCTCTTTCCACTCAGGTGGGGAAGCTAAGGCTCCTCAAGGTCAGAAGGCTAGGCAGTAAAATCCAAGGGGGCAGTTTCCCCCAGTTCTGAGGGCATGGGCCAGGCCCTCCCTCACCTCTGATGCCAGGGGCTCTAAAGCCAGTGGTTCACTCCCCATATCTCTGTCACAGAAGACACAGTGGCCAAGCCTGCACCACAGCCCATAATGAACTACTACGGCCTCAGAAGCAATCATATCTTAACCCACTCATGGGCTTCACACAGTCCCACCGTCACACTGGGGACCCTGAGCTCCCGTTGGCCCCTATACAGGGATGACCCAGTGCATACTCGGGGCCTGTCAGGTTATTAATTTCACCTCAGATTTGGGGAGTATGTCCCCCACCCTGACCCATCCCCAGTACCCATGGCCCCTGTGCAGCTGGGGCTGGCTGGACCCACACAGGAGCAGCCTTTTGGGAGTTCCAGCTACAGATGTTGAGATGCCCCCACCCATGCGGACCTCAGCCCCTCACCTGTATGGCCCTGTATAGCAGGGTGGCTGCTCTCTGCATCTTGCATATTTCCTTCTGGGGCAGTGGTGCTCAACCTGTGGGTCACGACCCCTTTGTAACAATGAAAATACATCCTGCATCAGAAAATACATCAGAGATTTACGATTCATAACAGTAGCAAAGTTACAGTTATGAAGTAGCAATGAAAATAATTTTATGGTTGGGGGTCACCACAACCTGAGGAACTGTATATTAAAGGGTTGCAGCATTAGGAAGGTTGAGAACCACTGTCCTGGGGGAAGAAATGCTAAGATGTCCCCAGGGGATGCCCACTGACCTCAGAGCATTCCAGGGAGTGGGGGTATGTTCTGTCTCCTCTACACAATCCCTTAGCCCCCTGCCTAGAGTATCCAGTGAGCCCTAACAGACCAGGATATCCAGTCAGGGGCCCTAGGGGGCCCCCTTCAAGGAAACATAAAGGCAGGTATTCCAGAGCCAGGAGTCTTGAGTTCAAGTCCAATCCCTCTTCTTCCTCCTCTGCCCTGAGCCAGGGTGGCCCTCCATCTATGCTGTAGTTACCTTGGCCCCATTTCAAGGAAAGTGAAGATGTAAATCTCTGAACCTGGATTATCTGGTCTCAGATGAAGGCAAAGGTCCTTAGTCCTGGGCCTGGCAGCTGCACCCACCTAAGACACAGCCCAGGGAGAGGGCTAGGGACTACCTGGGGACACAAAGCCCCAACGCTGCCTGAGATGTCTCAGCCACACACACCTAGGGACTGGGGAGACAGACCCAGCAAGAAAGAACTCAATATGCTCCTGAGAATTGTTCGGTATTCTCACAATTGGTCTGCTGGGCATCCCCCTCAAGGGCCAGGGCAAGCCAAGGACACAGGTCTCACATCTTTAAAATGAGAGTGACACCCTCAAGCCTCACCCCCAGGGTCTGTGGAGGAACCTAAGCCTTGTGTGGAAGCCTCCAAGTACCCAGGAGCAGCCCAGACTTGCAGCCAGACAGAAAAACAGAGACCTGAGCCGCACCTGACCTCATCACACCTGCCACAGGGAGTCCCCAGACAGCTGTGGGGAGCTGGGGCTACAGGGTGAGACTGCCAGGGGACCCAGGCAGGGCCAACCCACTTTATAGACAAAGACACCCAGGTCTGGACAAAGAAAGGGGAACACCCAAGCTAAAGAGCCCTTCAGGGCTGGAATACAGATCGCCCTGGCAAGGGCAGGGTGTGGCCAGGGGAACTCAGGACTCAGCGGCTTGGCAACCTGCACCCAAGGGCTCTGTTCCCTGAAGTGTCAGGGCCTAGAGGCATGACAGATGGGGGTAACATGCTCCCAGGTCACAGCACTAGGCCCAGGTGGGTCAACAGGCATAGCCCACATTGTGCATGGAGCCAGGGCTCCATTTTACAGATGTGCACCAAGGAGCTGAGAAGGACCTGCACTCAAGGTCACAGGGCTCACAAGATGCAAAAAGTCACCCCTGGGCCCACACCCAGGTGCAGTCCAGGGCCATAGGGCCAGGAGGGGGCCCAGGCAGGAGCAGAAATGCTGGGAATGTGGGGCAGAGCCACAACAAAGGCTGCCGGCGGGCGTGGGTGCACAGCTGAGAAACAGGCCAGCTGCAGACCGCAGCCTCCATTGCCAACCCTTCCTGGCTAGGGAGGCCGCGTTCTGCCTGCCCCCCATGCACAGCCCTCACCTGTGAATGAATGAGTTAAAGAGGAGGGAGGGAGGGACGGAGACGCCAGCAGGCCTCCCAGGCACTCAACCACTGCCCAGGGGCTCAGGGACCTCTGTCCTGTGGGCTTTTCTCTTCCCCAAGAGCACACCAGGCTTTCTGCTCCATTGCTTTAATGGACACAGCAATTCACCAGACGGCTTTGCGCAAATAAGAAAATATGAGCAGTATCATCGGCATCTCACGGAAACACAAATACATAAATTACATGTTCGCACACCTCACGCCAGACGTACATTCATGGGTGAAGCGCTTGGCAGCGCATACAGGGCTTGAAGCAGGGCCCCTTGGGTCTGTCCGTGGTGAAGGGGCTGGGGCATGGCCACCTGGCCCTGCATATCCCCTCTGACCTCCAGGCCATCCTTTGCCCATCTGAAGAGCGTCCGAGCAAGGCCTGAACACTGCACCACGAAGATGAGTTGTTGGAGACAGTCCTTTATAAAAACCCTCTTGAAGAACATATGTGACAGCCACCATCCTGCAGACAGTCCCACAGCAACAAGGGCCGAGATCCAAAGGATCCCGACGGTCACATCAGCCTTGAGGTGCCAGGGTGAGGGCGGCCGGCCAGGGCCCCAAGAGTGGACACAACCAGGTCAGCTCTCTTCTGGGCATGATTCCTTGTCATCCCTTTGACTGCTCTGCTGCGGTGGGCGACGCTCAGGATGGGGCTCTCTGGCCTGTTTCCATAGCTCCTTGCGTTGAGGGTAGGCCCAGTGTCCCAGAGTGTTCACTGTGGGAGCAGGTCCAGGGCCCTAGCCCAGGAAGCTCCGAATTTCTACCCGACGCTACACTGTGCGACCAGGGAATGGGGAGGGGGGTCTAGACTTAGTACATTTTCCTAAAATGTGACCACAAAATGCTTTCATGTACATGGTTTTTTGTTGCTGGGATTTAAAAAAATTTTTGGATCAAAAAACAAACAAACAAAAAAAAACATAGCAGGCTCTCAGGTATATAAAACTAATATTAGATAAAAATACAAACTTCACCTTTACAACAAAAAATTAAAACAAACACACATTTCTGTTAATACACGTAAAGCATAACATCTTACCAAAAATAAAGAATTTAGGCTCTGTCCAAACACTGGCAGCAGCAGGGAGGGACCTCCACTGCGGTGGCACGTCAACAACAGACTGAAGCAGCAAAGCATCTCGCCTGGCACACTCGGGAACACAGCACTCCACGGTGTGTGTCACAGGAATGTGGCATCACTCAGCAAGGAACGGGGGCTTTGGGGCAGGAGCCACAGAGACGGCATACGATTGGTTTACGCATAGTTCCCTCAAAATGGCTTAAATTAAAAAATAAAGTGGAGTAAGGGAGAAACACAAAGCAGAAAGATGTAGGAAATGATGCATAGGTAGGTATACCATGTTTATTTAATACATCTCATTAGTTTGCATCTTGCTAGGAAAAATACCGTCGCTCTGTCCTGACAGTTACAGCAGCCCGTGTGTTATTGATGTAAATGTCATCCAAGAGATAATTTAAAAAAAAAAAAAAAAAAACAAAAAAAAAAGGCTAGGCAAAGAGTAAAAAGGAAAGCTTAATAATCACTTTATGGTGTAAATAAAAAATTCACTTAAGGCTCTCAGGAAGGTTTCTGTATAGACTTAAACACTAACAGCGAGGAGGTGTGGTTTCTAAAGTTCACGTGGTGGTTTCCGAGACATTCCTGCTCCCTGTGTGCCCTGCAGAGCCCACGGGCACCCCTCTGGAGTCATTCCAAAAGCAGGCTCTGTGTCCTTGGCATAAAAGCACCTGTGACCGCCTGGACAGAAATCCAGTCTGCTGAGATCTCTGCACTTCCATCCTGCAAGGGCGACCCTCCGTTCCGTGGACTGTTTACATACTTTTGTGAGTCCATTTTGTTTTTGTCGTGTTTTGTGGTTTTGTTTTCTCTCTCTCTCTTTTTGACAAGGAAGCTTCTTACTGCTTCACCGAGTGCTACAATACTTGCTTTGATGTCACATTAAACAAATGTGCACTGTCTCTTTGTTCTCCAGAGTGTTCTCGGACACAGTTTTTCACGGAGGAGAACAAAGACCGCACACTGGCAATAAAGCACCGTACATAGTAGGTTCAGGAATGTAACACGCCATGTACATCCATGTCCCAGGGAAGGGCTACAGGCGTATCCTCACCTCACATCTGCAGGGAGGGGAGAGAGACAGACACTGAGACCACCGAGATGGAACCACCAAGCACACGCATAGCTGCACAGAAGGCAAATGGGGTGAAACGTTTAACCCAATCAGGGGCACACAGGAATTTAAAGTTTTCATGAAATTTCAAAAATCAAATTTGCATATTAGCCACGTTGCAATATCCTTACTAGGGTTGGGACTAGGCTCACAGCATGTTATAGAACATGTCTTGAGAGCAAGCCCCTTTCTCCCATTGTACAGATGGGGGAAACCGAGGCCCAGACTGGTTCTTTTGCCCTTCTCCCTTTCTTTCTTCCACCCTAAGGCTTGGATGTGATTTCTGGAGCTCTGGGAGCCATCCTAAGCCAGAAGGTGACCCAGAAGAGTGTGGCCAATAGCCACAGACGAACAGATCCCCTGTGACCAGGCACAGCTACCTTTAATGCCATAGAACAGTTCTCCCACTCTGTGTCACCTTTCCACTGCATGTTCCCACACATGGGCCATCCACAGGCATACAGCCTAGACGCTAACCAGGCAGCAGGAATGGCTACCTCACACTGTGGGGTCACTGCCACCAGCAGGCTGAGGTGGCCACAGCCCAATGCTCTGCAGAGCTCAGATCCACAAGCAGGCACAGAACCACCCACCACACTGTGGGCTAGCTGTGAAGACTCTTGTCCCAAGAGGAGCTTTAGGAATGGCTCTAACCCTGGGTCTCAAAATCACATATTGCCATACATGAGCCAGGACTCTCTCAGACACCCGTCTCTGACCCTATTTCAAAGCGACTATTTGTTTCGGATGCCACAGTGTCCCACATGCCAGGAGGAAGGACCGAGAAGGCCTGAAAATGCTTCCTCCATGATGGCTGGGGTTGTCCAAATCCCACTTTCTTCTGGGAAGCAACATGCCTTCCTAGGAGCCATTTCTGAAGCTCCCTTATAGCTAAAGGACGGCAGATGCAAAAAACAAAAAAGTGGGATTTCCAGGAAAGCTCTCTAAAAGGTGGCTCTCTGCCCTTCTCCCCATCTGGCTCTCTGTCAGCCTGGAGCACAAATGTAATTACTGGAGTTTTGGCAGCCACCTTGAGCCATGAAACAACTCTGAGGATAGATAGAGGCAACTAGCCTCAGATGGAAGTGGTCCCTGGTAATCCCTCAAGACTATCCCACCTGTTCTGGTCTCCTATCCCATGAACATGGTAGTCATGAACTTAACTTCTACTTTGTCTCAATCATTCCTGTTGTTTCTGGTGATACCAGCCGTCAAATGCAATTTCCAACACAGTAGCCAATAACCATGTAGATTTATGAAATATTTCCAGACCTTTCAGCTACTAACACCTATCCATAATCTTTGTTAAGCCTCAGTTTTTGCATCTGTCAGATAGGGTGGATCACCTGCCCAAGGGGGTCCCGGAGCAGTCAGAGCTATCCCACTGCTGCTTAGGAAACCCAAACTATTCCATTCACTGTAATGCCTCTGTGTCCCCAATCAGTGACAAAGAGAAGAACCAAGCTAGAAGGGGCTCCAGAGCAGAGGTAAGCCATGGATCAAGGCTCTCTGTGCAGGGGTAAGGGACAGGGAGCAAGGAGACCCGAGCCCAGGAGGCACCAGAAGCCACAGAACCACCGAGGCCAATCACGACCCGGCCACGGCCCACCGCGCCTGGCGAGACGGGAAGCATGATTTGAGGGAGTGATCTGAGATTGCCTCTCCCAGCCCTATAGGATTTCATTCAGCACATCCAGAGGTCAGGTCCTACCTGGTTGGCTGCTTTAGGTGGGTTTTAACCTTTTTCTTTTCCGTTTTTTACCTGACTCCCTACGCCTTCCTGTTAACAAAAGGGCAGGGCAGTGAGTGGGCCTGAGGGAAAGCTGCCAGGCTGGGGAACCCAGGCAATAAATACCTGAGGTGTTTATCTTTCTAAAAGAAACTCCATCACTCCAGCAAGGAGAAACTTGAGTCTCCTCTGCTCCTGGAGCCCCAGCCTAGCAAGGCCCCGCCCCCACGGTGCTCTGGGGCACGAGCAGCCACCTCCCCCTGCTCCTCTGGGTGGAGCGTCCTGCGGCTACTTCTCAGTTTGGCCCACCGGCCCACCAACCTGCAGGCAGCTGGCTTAAGCACACGCACTTAAGCACGTTTCAGCCCAGCTTGACCTTCCTCCCACCCTGAGCCCGCATCTGCAGGTGCACACAGGCCCTCAGCAAGGCCACCAAGTGGCTCTGCTGCAACCACTTACCTGTGTCCTCTTCCCGGTAATCTGGATTCAGGCTGGCAGTTGTACACGCGCACTCCAAGTGTTCCTCTAACCTCACCTGGACTTCTTTTAATTTTGGCTTCTTCCTGACATATTCCACCTTGGCCACCTGCCCAAGAAAACAGAGCCCAGCCATGAACACCTACATGGGGGCTTCAGACACCACAAGGTGACTGGAGCTGAGGTCACGCTCAGCCCAGACCCAGGCTAGCACCATGGTGTGAGGACCTAATCTTCAATCTCGACCTCCTCTCAGGTGTGTTCCCTCACTGGGAAGGGGGATTACCAGGTGAAACCCACAAGCTACAGCACACGACCCCATGTTACCTGGTCCCAGTTTTGTTTAAAATGAACACAAATGTTCAGAAGTGCTTTGGGGGTCTGCAGGGTGCACACACAGCAAAGCTGGAGGTTCTGGGCACAGGCATCCAGGGAAGGCATGTGTTTGTACATGTATGTGCAGCTGGGAAATGTTTTCAGATGCGCTTTGTTACAAAGAAACAAAGCCAAGCCCTGAAGAGAACCCACTGCTCTGCGCTTGCTTGATGGCCACCCCTTCCTACCCAGTCCAAGGAGAAAAACAAATGCAGCCCTAAGGGCCCCTGGAGGTTTGAGCTGGACACTGGTTATTGGGCTCAAGAATTCAGGCCATGACCCCAGCCTGCCAATCTGATGAGGACCCACTGCCACCAGGCAGCCCCAGCCCAGGCCCAAGGTTCTTATTGAGCTCAGGACCTTTGTTTGGTTTTCTCAGGGACACAGGCCAGGCACCCCAGGCCATCACAGGAGCTGCACACGATGGATGCACAGGAGGACCAGGCTTCCAGGCATGGTGAACTCAAATGCCAGAACCTGGCCAGGTGCCCATTTACAGACTGAAGGCTGCTGTCTGTGGGCCACACCTGCCCTCAGTGCTGGGGCCTGACTCCAAGAGGGCCTAAGGCACAGCCTCCAGGTGTTCAAAACTGGAAGGCATTCAAAGCCCACCACAAACTAGCAAATCCTGTCATGGGAGTGCAAATCCACCCCCTGCCCTTTTATGCATAACACACACACACACACACACACACACGCACATTATGGGAACATTCCACCCACACACAAATACATAATGCACACATAATGTAAACACACCCTTCATGGGAGTGCAACTCCACTCCACACACATGCATGTATAATGTACACAGAGTGCACATGCACACCTGGGAGCGATAGAGAATCACTACAGTGAGCATCGTGCTAAGCCCCAAGCCGGGAAGCCCCCTTCTCCAAGAGGAACAGAAGAGGGACCTAGCCCTGAAAGAAGCAGATGTATGAGCCTGGCACTCTGCCACCTGCCGCCCATGACACCTTCCTTGTAAGAGCCCAAATTCCAACCTTCATGGACTTCTGAACACCCTGTAGGAGACAAGAGTTATCGCTTCCATTTATAGGAAAGGAAACTGAGGTACAGACCAGACTCTTGCCCAAGATGACTCCAGTGGCAGGAGAGGCAGGGCTAGTATGTGGATGCTGGAAACTGCCCCAACCACCAGCATCCTGCCTACCACTGGGGTCTCCTAGAGGAAGACACCCACCACTCTTCTGCCCTCTCCAGGTCCTGCAGAGCCTGCATACTACCAATTTTGTACCTTTCCTGGGTTCCAACTCCTAAGAGCAGCCTAAGCAGGAATCACCTGCTTCGCCTCTGACTATCCACTGGGAAACTAAGACTAGAAGGGGAGCAGACACTAGGAGATCCCCAAGCACATGGAGGTGGAAGAAAGGAGGTCACCAGGTGACAATCAGGTGGCCCAGGCTGGGACCAGATACCCCCAGCCCAGAGGGCCCTGCCTTCCAGGGGTCTGGAGACCAAGAGCCCCGCCCCCAGACAGAGGGTTCAGCCCTGTACCCTGGAACAGTAAGCATACTTCACAGTGAAGCCGCGAGGCATTGGGGACCAGGCTCCTCCAGAGCCTGTATGGCTGCGTTGGCCACATTAATGGTTAACCCACGGTGCAAAGGGTGCTGGGCACCCAGCAGGCGTGTGAGATGCTGTGGGCTGTCTCGGGTGTGAACACAGCCCCAGGTGTGCACTCAGGTGTGGGGCATGGAACACCTGGAGCCCGCCCAGCAGTGGGGCCTCAGCATGGGAGGTTTCACTACGTCAGAAAGTGCAAGAGATGGGGCTGGGGCTGTCTGGCCTTGCCTGTGCAACTGCCACCTGAATGGGCATAGACACCTATGTCCATGGGGCCCTGAAACCAAGCCTATCACCCCCTCTGCATGAAGGGGGCACAGACCATGCCCAGGGTGTGTGGGGAGGAATGAGAGGTCACGACCCCTGGACTGTGCCCACCACCCTTGCAATAGGTATTTTCACAGAGTGCAACCAATCAAAAGTAGCCCCAGCTCCAGTTGGGGGAAGGCTGAGGCCGGTGGCCCCACTCACAGCCCCCAAGCTCAGCATAATGACCCCCAGCAGGCAGAAAGTGGGGTCCCAGAGTGATCATCCAGTAAGGGTCCCAGGCAGGAAAGCATACCTGACAGTGAACCTCAGCAAACCCCAAGAAGGCTGCAGTAGCTGTCCTGGCCCAGCCCTCGCCCTGCATGAACCAAGAACTCCAAATCCACCCAGGATGGGGCCCAGCCCCATTAACCCTTTTCTGGGGTCCTGGCCCCAGACATGGGCCGCAGGTGGCAGAGTGCCAGCCTCATACTCTGCAAACTCCTACCCACTTGGCTGCAGGTGGGCTCAGACAAGCCACTCGTTCTGCTCCTGGTCCTGGCCCACCAGCCAGCACAGCCTCTTTGGTCAACAAGCAGCCTCACCTAGTTCCCTCTGCAGGGACCATGGGCCTCTGGCCAGACACCAGAGGCCCAGCTGAGGGGGCAACTTGTTCTTTTCCATGAGATAGGCAGGCCAATGTGGGGAAAGTGGACTCTAGACACTAAAGAAATGCTGCCCACCAATGTCCCCCTGGGAAGGGCACACTACACAGGCCGCTCTAGTCTGGAAGCCACTTTCTCTTCAAGCCCATTTTTTATCAAAGAAAAACAAACAACGACTTATGATTGCACCTGCTCCTGAGTATGCAAGGATTCCAGGCCGTTCGCCACCTCTGTCTGGCCAGGAAATAACTACATTTTTCCCCCAAGAACACGTCATGAATATTAAATTCTCCAAAAAAAAAAAAAAAAAAAAAACCTCTTCCCTGAAAGCCAAGTGCATACGAAGAACAGAGACTTCCTTAAGAGCCCCTGTGTGGCCTCATAGGGTCCCCCTTGCTTCACCCTCCCCAGTCCCAGGCATGTGGGCTATATCTTATCACACCAGACATTCCCATGCCCCACTCCTGAGTGTACTGTGCTGCTGGCTGACTCTCCTAGACACTTCCCAGGACACATTCACCCCAGGAGACCACCCAGCTGTGCTGCATCCTTGCTCCACACCTGGCATGCCCAGATAACCCTCAGCTCTGGCACAGGCCCCAAGGAGGGCTTGGGACAGACATATCCTATACCCATACCCCAACTCCAGGTCATGCTGACCACTCCAGAGCTTAAGAGAGAATATCGGCCAGGATAAAAATACCACTTACATAACCCAGGTGCCCACCACTGTAACCCTTAAGCTACCTGAAGACATAATTAGGGTCTGTTTTACAAACTAGGAAATGAACGACACAGACAAGACAACGCCCCTGCCCAGCACTATGTAGCTTTGAGTCCCCAGTGTCAGACTGGGCCCTCTTCTCTCTTCATTCAAAGGACTTGGAATGAGCAGAGTCTCAGCCCTCGCCTGCCCAGTCTCTGGGGAGAGACAAGGAGCCTGTCACTCAACCCGATCTTAAGCAAAGAACCCTCCTCGGCCAAGATGGCATTGGAGCTGCTTTGCCCTCACTGCCCAGGCAGGTATGTGTAGGGTGCATGCCAGAGGCCCTGGCCATAACACTCTCCCCAAGCTCTATAACAGGACTTCTGGCCTCAGCTCCATCCAGGCCAGATTCCCACAGCCCTTGGGGGCCAAGCAGCTTAACCCTCACATTCCCACTCCAAAGCTGTGGCTCAGGTGTGGAGGAAGAGTTGGACACCCAGGGACCAGACACCAAGTGCTAACCATACAGAGCAGGGTACAAGAAAAACCCCACTAGGCTGTGGCCCCAGGCTGAAGGTCAGCCCCGAACGTGGTGACCCAACAGCGCCTGCACTGAGGCCTGGGCCCGGGATGAGGCCTCTGCTCTGGATTCACCTGGAAGAAAGAAGGGAGCCAGTGCGGGACCCTGACCTCAGACAACCCACACCTGTGATCCCAGTGTTGCCCTGGAGGTGGTCACCAGAGCATCCAGGTCCTTAGCACAAGGACAGTATTCTCTTAGAAGTCTGGGGTCTGGCTCTCCACCCATCATGTCCATCAGACACCCTGGGCCTGGGTCCCTGGGGCTGCCTTCAACTGAGTGTGTGCTGGATAGCTCACCAGCCCTGCGGCCACAGTGACCACTCCCAGCCTCAGACCCTGCTGACCTCTGCACCCGCCCACAGGCTCTTAATCTGGGATTCCGGGATTCTGGCCCATATCCTCTCTCGGTTGACATCTGCCTCAATCCCAAATGAAGTGGGACCAGCCCCCAGCTAGGCCTCCACAATGGGCTCCTCTTTCTCCCAAACACTTGTCCCTCTGCCAGAGCCCCCTGTGTCCGGGACCGGATGTTTTCCTCCAACCCTGATGAGGTAGGCAGGGAGAGGCCTTCCAAAGAAGGAGAACCCGGGAACCAGGCAGCCTGGCTACACTTGCAGGGGATACCCTGTGACCTTAGGAGGGGCCCTCCCCTGGGGCTGGCTAGGACCTGGTCTGCAGACCAGACTATGGTTGAGAGTCAGGTCCCAGCTCCACATGCATGAAGCAGAGAAGGGGTCACCTTCCAGAAGAAGCAGGGCCCCTATGAGCTAAGCAGGGACCTGAGGAGCTAGATACCAGCTGAAGACCTCTGGACCCCACCCAGTATGCTCAGGAAGACTGGACAGTCCTTGTCCTCACCCCAGGGCATAGAACCCCCACTGGGGCCTTTCCTGTGTCACCCACTTCAAGCCAGCACCCTGTCCCTCCCAGAGTCCTATCTCAGATACCTAAAGGATGGCCCCTCAGCTCCCAGAGCTGACATGTGGGAGCATCCACCCAAGAGCACCCTCCCCTAGCACCCAAGAGAAAAAGACCACAGTCAGCTGGGCTCTTGGGCTCAGGAGAGCCCCCAATATACTACCTATGAGGACCATAGGAAAGGCAGAAGCAGGGTCACAGTCACAGGAGGTGGCTGTGGATCCCCAGGGGAGTGGACACTGGGGAGAGGGCAGAGCCTAGGGTCCCCCCAGCCGGTGTGGAGTCCTGAGTTAGGCCTTTCTCCCAACAGGACCCAAAAACAGCTTCTGAAGACAAGAGAGCCCTTAGACAAACACCCCCAGGGCCCAGGGGAAACCGCAGGGCTTTTTAAGGGGAGTGTCCAGACATGGAGATCCTGGGGCAGTGAGATGTGGAATTTGCTTACTCAATACCCCAGCACTGAAGAGAGCCAAGTCCCCAGAGGTCAAGATAAGTCCTAGTTATGGGTCTAAAGTGCCTGGTCATGTGACAAACAGCCTATCAACTACGAGGTCCTTCATCAAGAAAACTCTTCCCAGTATCTCATTGTAGGGTCTGGGGTCACAGCAGGGCAGAGAAAATTATCTTCTAGAGTCAGAGAAGGGGTCCTAATGTAACCCCCAGAACTGAGTTCCTCAGGCCCAATTTTAGTGATCCCTATTCTAGGAAGAGACCAAGCCGAGGCTGGAGGTTCTGCATGGAGGCGCGTTCCTGCAGACAAGATATGCCTACACTTGCAGTCACATGCTGACCCCACAAGAGCTAGTACCCAGGGGAGCCCCAAGAAAGCTCAGAAGCCAGGAGACACCTCCCCTCCAACCCCAGACATGGACGGAAATCCTAGAGGCAGGGAAAACACCTATTTCAACAACAGGGCCAGCAACTCAGCTCTTGGGATTGTTAATTTCTGCCTGCCACAGACCCACGAGGAAAACGAGGCCCAAGGGGAGCAACCCAAGCCCAGCAGCTACAGGCCCCACAGGCTCCCTAGAGGAACCTGAAGAAGCAAAATGGTCCCCAGCACTCACAGAGTTCCCAGCACTGCCCCAGAGGTCATGCCAGCCATCTCCTGCCAGGGATAGCGTTTTTTGGTCAGCACCAACTGTGTGCCTGCCCCAGCTCCTGGGTCCCATGAACCCCTAAGCCCCTGAGCACACCTTCTTGAGTGGGGAGGGCTGGACAAGGGGCTTGGTGTGCAGCCCAGACCTCAGGAGAACCCCCCTGAGAAGCGCTGGGCCAGACCATCGGGGCCCCTCTCTCCTCCAGCACTCCAGGGTGCTGATCTGAATGTCTGTGTCCCCCACATTCTAGCATCAAGAGCCATACCTACAAGGTGATGGCATTAGGAGATGGGCTCTCATGAAGGGGATTAGCATTCTTTTGAAAGAGCTTGTTCACCCCTTCACCATGACAGGACACACCAAGAAGGTACTTTCTGTATAAATAAGAAATGGGTCCCCACGAGATACCAAATCTACCAGCACTTTGATTTTGGACTTCCCACTTTTCAGGCCTTTGAGAGAAATTTCTATTGCTTATCAGCTCCCTATCTATGGTATTCTGTTATATCAGCCTGACCAGCACACGACAGGCACCACTCCCAACATATAGAAAGAGTAACCTGCCCAGGGGCCCAAAGCCCGGAGATTCTTCTATAGATGGTGGACCCTGACCCCTCTGGCCATTCCCCAAACCACCAAGGGGTCTGCTCTTCAAGGTCTGGGACTGCCAGCAGCTCCCAATCAGTGGCTGGACACCCTGTAAGACCCACTAGTAAGGCAAAGACTCTTGTACAGCCCAGTGTCCCTCCCCTCCCTGTGCCTCAGTGTACCTGTCAGGGAAGGGAGCACAGCCACCCAACCACTCCATCAGCCAGCAGGAGTGTCAGGCTGATGCCTAGAAGGGACGGAGGCTGCCCCAGGGAGGGTGGTGGCCCAGGGGCGGCTGGGGCTCACCTTGACGCTGCGGTGGTGGATACGCGAGGGCTGGCACTTGACGCTGCTGGTGTTGCAGCAGCCGGTGCAGCGCCTCACCTCCACACACGGCGGCCAGATCAGGAAGTTGGCAGACGTGGGGTCGACCTGGCTGCGAGGAATCTCGTAAATGACTGTCCTGGTCTTGCAGACTGCGGGGACAGCTTCCTCTGCAAAGGCAGGAGTGCGCTGAGTACAGAGCATCGCACGCCCGCCCCAGGCACGAGCTCCCACCTCGGTGACCCTGCCCCACCCAGGCCTGGGGTGACCAGAAGCCTGGCGCAGACAGCAGCCATGAAGTTGCAATGGCCTCCCTTAAGACCTAGCCCACCAAGGGTGAGGTATATGTAGGCTGGGACCCCTTCCCCACAGGGAACAGCTGAGCTGTCCAGAGAGGAGGTTGGGAAGGGGTGCTGTGGGACACTCAGCACCTTGCAGAGCCTGCCAGGATATTCCCTGCTATCTGGACTCAGATTCCAGTAGTGGCCTGTCCTGACCAAAACTGGTCTGAGGGTGTAAACTGTGTGACTGCCACAATGAACACTGCCTGGGGAGGGCCCTCTTGCAGCAATTAGGAATCATTTGTCCACATGCCACATGCAAAGGTGGAAGACACAGGCCATCTTCTCGAGGGAAACTAAAGCCCAGAGAGGAGCATCCACAAACCTAGGCAACTATCTTAAGCAGACCTGGGACCTCCAGAGGGGTGTGGAATTTGGTGGGTCACATCCCCCCACCCTCCCTCTCTGGCAAGAAAACAGACCAATGCCCTTGAGACCCCAACCATCTAGTTCCACTTAAGGGCCAGAGGAATACAGAGTGCCCTATGAGAAGGGATGAATCAAAATATCCCCCAAACCAATTGGCAAAGTTCTGGAGCTGGAAGGGAGTGGGCCAGGTACAGAGAGCCACAAGGGGCATCTGAGAGCAGCCCACCAGGCAGGCACGCCTCCACCAGCACAGAGCAAATTCAAAATTCAGCACGACCACGTTCCCAACAAGGCTCTTCAGGGCAGGCCCCAACAAGATCGGGCACTTAAGGAATTTATGACAGTTCTTCTCTCCTGGAAACTCTTGGCCCAGACCACAATTCCACCAAGGGCAGGAAGACTGGGGCGGGAGACACCCCATCAAGGAGAGAGGCCCCAAGAGGCCAGAGACATGGA
Source organism: Loris lydekkerianus (assembly GCA_963574355.1). NCBI lineage: Eukaryota > Metazoa > Chordata > Mammalia > Primates > Lorisidae > Loris > Loris lydekkerianus. The sequence goes on from CAUYPK010022090.1 coordinate 83,996, forward strand.
GCCTGGCAGGCCGAGACTTTGCCTTACAGAGGAGGGAAGAGGTGCCTGGGGCCAGAATTAGGGAGCCAGGCCAGCTCCTGCCCCCGCCCTGCCCCTACCCACAGCAGCCTCCTGGGACTCACCGATGCTCCTTTTCCTTCGGATTGGCACAGGCCTCTTCTCAGATGCATGCTTGGTGGCGTGGACCCCATGGGCTCTCAGGCTGGTTTCCAAAGCATCCTCAACCCCTACATGTAGAAGAGAAAATGGCAACTGGCTGACCCAGACCTACATGGTGTGCCCAAGGCCTGTCCAGCAGCATCTCCTACTGACTGGCTGTAAAACCACTTGGGGGGATCTCCTAGGAGACCTTCCATTCCCACCAGGCCCTTTTCAGATGTGCAGCAGACGAAATATCCAAAATTGTCCCACCAACATGGAGGTCCCCAAAATGCTGGGCCCTTCCTTGTGACACAGCTAAGATCCCTTTGGGAGCCTCCACTATGGCACCTCCTTGCAGGAAGCCAGGTGAGGCCAAGGGGACTAGAAGGCCCTGGTCTATCCATGCCAGAACCAGCTGGCCCATGGGCCCCCAGCTTGGCCCACCTCCAGGGGGGCTCAAGGCTGCTGGGCCACACCCTGACTGAGACCACAGGACAAGCCTGCTGAGACTTGTGTTCATATCTCTGCCTGCCTCCCACTAAGCCAAGCCTTGAAGAGTGTCAGAAGAGCCAGGCTGAGCTTTAAGCCAGACTTCACTTGTTCCTGAAATGAGTGTCCTCTAAGACCCAGACGCCTTTCAAGGAGCACTCACCAAGAAGGGTCCCAGGCCTAGCAGAGGAAAGAAAAAAAATTCTCCCAGAAGAGGGAAAGGTGTTAGTAGCCCAAAGTCTGTGTCCATGAAAGGCAGGGAGGTGCAGGTGGGAAGAAGGCCCCCAGCCATAGAGCATTAGCTTATAGCCTTATCAGCACAGAGCCCCCCAAGGCCCCCAGCATACAGACCACCCCACTTCAAGGGGATGAGGACTACAGTGGACAGGGAGGGGAGGACATGGTCCTGCCGCCTGCCACATAAACCAGCCCAGCCCACTGATACTGCCCACACCTTGATAAAGTACATCATACCTGGCCTCCCTGACTAGACTCTGTGGACACAGCTGGCGGGGCTGGGGTGGGTCTCTTCTCATCTCCCTCCATCCTGCTTCCCCAACATATAGCCAGGGCAAACAGGTCCCATAAAGGTGGCTCCAACTGCCAGGAACTCTCCAGATACACCAAGATCTCCCTATCCTCTCCTGGGAAGCTCTGTGATGTCCTCGCCACTAGCCCAGATCAGAAGCCCCCTGCCTGATACAGGAGGAACCAAGGTCACTTTCTGTAAGACCAGTGAGGTGTCAGTGATGGTCCACAACCCAAGAGGAGGACCCTCAGCTTCCTCCACCCTGAAGCCTGCACATGTAAACCAAAAACCTCACATATGGCAAAGACCACGTCTCAACTAAGCCTGACTTTTTACTTAAAATGACTCAATCTTCCAATGCCACTAATTTTTTTTTTTTGAGACCCAAAATAAAATCAGAACAGAACTACTCATGCAATAAGAATTTCCCATCAACCAACTGCTACAAGAAGCATTTTTTCACATAAAAGTGACACATCTGAGTCATGTCTTGGCGGTGGCCATCTTGATATGGCCAAACCAAAGAGCAACTGGTCCACTCTTGGCATTATGAAGGAAATTTAACACCAACATCAGCTGCCACGCTTCACAGCCTTACTACCACCACGCCTGCAAGAACCACTTCACTGATGACTTAATCTTTACATGTACACAGCAAGTGCTATCACCTCTTCACAGCTGAGGAAACTGAGGCCCAGAAAAACCTAGCAACAAGACAAGGAAAGCAGCTGGACATGCTCAGATGCCACTCCCAGCCCCTATCTCTTGTCTCTACTTAAAAGAGAAGACAACAGCTCTGCCAGTTCTTCAACCCTGCTGAAGTCTGTGTCAGCAAATTTCTTCCCAGATCAGAGACAGAGTGAACAACTCCTATCAGATGAGCCCACCCTTTGCCCAAGATCAAGATGGGTGGCCATAAGCCAGGTGCTGACCCACGTTTACAGTAGAAGCAGCCACTTTGATCTATGCTGGCTGAGAAGGATCAGGAAGCTGGTGTAGCCCGGACCCAGGCAACAGGCATAAACATTCCCAAAATCTGTTCTCAGGCTTTCCCTCTGCCTTCTGTGCACACATCCTCCACCCATCATCCTGGAGAGAGTTAATGGCCTGAGATGGGAACATGTAGGTGTCAGTTATTCCATGGCACCCAAGAGCCAGGCCAGCAGCTACTTCAGAGAACAAGGACCCTTGCCACTACCACCTCACAGGTGGGATAGGCCGCTGGTCACTATACCACCACACACAGAAAAATCAACTGTCCCTCACTCTGCACACACCCTCCAGATACCTAGTGCTTGATGATACTTGATGAACAACAGTCCCACCAGCTCAGGCACCACAAGCAAAGAGCCACAAGCTGGGAGGAAATACCTTGCTCAGTCTCCCCATCCATAAAATGGCCATACAGGCTGCACACTGAGAGAAGCTACACACTCAAGAGGGCCCCATCAGTTAGGGTAGGGGCTGATCTTCCTGGAGCTCACCTGCATACTTCCAAGCCTCTTTTCTGCTTTCTGCAGCACTGCCTTCCCTAAACCCAGCAGCAAGAATATCAGCCTGGAAGGGCCTATTGCTTGGAGTCATAAGGTGGACTCAACACCAGGTAGCCTACTCTCAGAGAACCGGCCACATGGCTCTATACCACCAGGGCAGAGGTTGGACTCCACCAGTTCTGTTTCCACAGCTAGGGAAGAGTTCAAGTCATAAAAGGTACCTCAAGGGGCAAGGCCTCCCCACTTTGCTCCCCCACCCAAAGTTTCCCAGGCAAACTTTTGGACAGGTAGCAGGAAGACTGGTACCCACTCTCTGCGTTCCCTGGGGCAGGAGGCAGAAGAGCGCTGGAGACACTTTTATAGGGGGCAATTTGAAACCAGCCAAGAGGACAGGCTGGTGCATCCCAACCTTTTCTGTTTGGACCCACCCGAAGAGGCTGGTGGGGGGGGGGGGGCTAGGTCAGGAATGCAGCCACATAATGCCACACAGCAGCAAAGCTAAAGGGTAGGGTGGGGGTGGGGTAGGGGTGGGACTGCAGAGACTAGAATAAGAATGGTCCTCCCAGCAAGTGAATGGCCCATTTCCCTATAGCATCCAAAGCCCATCCCACAAGGAGGCCCAGCTCTCCACAGCCTGCACTTCTCAAGCCAGACAAAAAGCCCTGGAACCTTCTCTGAGAGGCAGCTCTCCACTTCCACATCCAGAGGACCAGGAATGCAGGCTAGTGTCTTTCCCAGCAGCTCAAAGCCAAGCCCTTCTCCCCAGGGTTACTATTCCAGGGACCAGATCAAAATCCCCCCAGGCCAACTCTGATCTTCAAGTGAAATTCTACCCAGTCTAGATAAGTATCAGTCAGAGGATTTCCTGGGTCAAGAAACTACAGAAATCAACGGGTGGTTAGAAAAAATGGTTTTGGCATGAAACGAAAATAGTTCAGGCCTCTTCACCACCATAATTAGGTACAAATTTCCAAATGACTAGACCATGTGATTTTACTTAATTCCACCACCCCATTTTCGGAGTAGTTTGCAGGGAGAAAAAAACCTTCATTTCACTCAAAATTCTTCCAATTCTACTGCCTTTGGTTACTCTTTTCAACAAGTTCATCTCAGGTCTTTTTTAAAACCATGGACAAGGTTTCCCACATGAGCACTTCCCTAGTTAACTCTCATGTTAAAGTGCCTGGGACCAAGTGTTAATTTTGAAAAGGGCACCACAAAGATAGGAACAAGGACTCAGCTTCTGGGAACGGGCTCTCTCCAGTCCTTGCAGAGAATCCAGGGGCGGGAAGCCACCCAAACCCATGCAGCCCTCTCCCCACCTGGCCAGTGAGAAATGTCTTTAACTCTTGCTGACCCGAGTCTAGTCCAACTCTGCAGGTGACACCCACTTTGAAACTCTCACTTACAAATAAACTGTTCTCTGAAGTGGCCAGGCTCCAGACCCAAAGAGCGAGCCCCAAAATAGACCCCCACCAGCAGATGTGTGCAAGTTGTGCCTTTTTATTGAGTCGTGAAAGGTCAAAGACAAGGGTCTGTCATCCCTGGGGCAACAAGGCACCGGCTCCCCATCATAAAGGCCTGGCCAACAGGGGCTCCTCCCTTGGGCGGCCGGTGGACCAGGAGCCGCTCCTGCCCCTGGGGCCTCCTTCGCGGACTGCTGTCCGGCTCTCCAGGCAGGGTTCTACGCCCAGGTCCTGGGCCCGCTCCCGCAGCTCCTCGGGCCCCGGGGCAGGCGCGAGGCCGGCACACCTGGCTGGGGCGCCGGCGCCCTCTATGCGGCTGAACTTTCTGTGACACACGCGGCATTTTCCTTAAATGCGAAAACAATCCCTGGGCTAGCGAGCAGCCCTCGGCAGCGGCTGAGAGAGAAAGTGGCGATTGGAAGAGAAACTCCTGACTCATCCTCCTGGGCGTTTATGGCCGAGGACTGGATTCTGACCTTTCGGTGCGCTCCTGCGCGGCGCCCGGGCCTGGCTCGAGCGCAGGAGGCAGCGCGGGGCGCACAGACTCCCCGCCCGCCCGCGCCCTCCCCGCACGCTAGGAGAAGGGGCGCGATTTACCTACGGAGTCTATCTCCAGGAGTCGCTGGAGGTCCCGGATGCTGTGGATCTGACTGTGCGCCAGCCTCTCAATCACCTCGCGGGGGATCTCCGCCTCCTGCAAGCAGAGGCCACACGGTCAGCACCCCGCGGCCCTGGCCCCACGGGCTCACAACCCCGGGCCGCCAAGTGTTCCTCTTCCCCGGGCCCACGCGGCCCCAGAAGGGCTAGCCGCAGCCCCCACACCGGCCCACGCGGACCCCAAATTCTCCGACTCATCCATGTCTGCCCTTTGCAAAATTAAAGTCCCCCCTCACCTTCAAATTTTCAAACAAAAGCCCCCGCACTCTGGCCCCTCAGCCCGGTGTCAGTTACAGAAGGTCTGGGGGCGGTGAGGAGGCCGGGGTATTTCTGCTTTAATAGTCAGATCAACATCTTTAAAGACCAAGTTGAAATGCGTCACGGCTCGACGACGAAAGTCCTAGCAGCCCTAACACTTTAATATAGCCAGAAGCTTAAATTTCACGCCCTGGAATCCCGAGTGAACCCGCGGAGAGGAGGTCTCTACGTCTCACAAACACGCGCGCGTAGAAACACACACACACACACACACACACACACACACACACTCGCCCCACCCCAGGCTCGGCCCAGCCGCGGCCCTAGCGCCGACTGAGACACCCGAACCCAGCCGCAGCTGGAAAAGGATACCAGGGAAAGCGAGGGTTAATATCAACCCTCTGCACCCCCACCACCACCCTCACCTCTGGCCCCTCACTCTCCTCCGGACCTCCGGATTTTTAAAGGGAGTCGGGGGTCGCTGGGGGAGCCTCTAGCACCAAGTTCCCACGACGGGGGTTGCAGAAACTCATTCATCACAGCATTGCTCCCGGGGACTCCGGATTGAGGGGCGTGGGGGGTGGGGGTACGGCAAGGTGGGAGGGCGCTGGCGCCTGGCCCGGCCCCAGCTCGCCTAGCTCAGCCACCTGTAAGCAGGCCCCAGGCGGGCGGGACTGCCCCGGCTTTGCACCCAGCCAAGCTCGGGGATCAGGAACCCGGGGTCTGCGGATCGGCACTGCCCACCCTTCCCGGCCGGGGCTTCCGTCGCAGCCATCTCTACCTGTTTGCCGGCTGCCCTCCTCCCCTCCACGGGCTCCGCCAGCTCATACACACCCCCTTCCCCGCTCCCCGCTACTGCATTACCCGCCGCGCCCCAGCTACCCCTCCCGGAAAGGCGTCCGCGCCCCACGAAGTTTCTCCCCACTCGTCCACCTCGCCGATCCTCGTTCCCTCCAAGGCAGAGCGACGCAACATACTGGAAACTCACCAGACACACTTAGGCATGGCAGAAAATAGCACCTACTTCAGAAATTTTAAAAATCGAGCACCCTACCAGAGAAATTAAAATGCTCTCTGCACATCTCAGGGAACCCCAGCCAGCGGGTGGCCACGGAAGGCGTGAACCAGGGGAGTCGGAGAGGGGACTGGGCGCGGGGGCGGCACCAACCTCGGCCAGGACATGGGCGAGGTAACCGCAGCCGAGGAGCAGCAAGCAAGCCCAGGTCCTCATCGCGTCCCGAGGCGCGGGCGGCTCGGTGGGGAGGCGAGGCCGCGGGGCGGGCGCTCCAGCCGGGCTCCTGTGGCGGCGAAATTCAGTACCATCCCTCAGGGAGCGCGGCCCGGAGGGTGGCGCGGGGAACAGGGAGCCGGCGGAGCGCGCCCGGCGCGAGCGTGAGTGCAGAGAGAGGCAGACAGCGCCAGCGAGGAGGAGGAGAAACAGGGAGTGCGCGCCCGCAAGCGCCGGGAGCCTCCCGGGCCGCCGGGTAGAGGGTGGGGACGGAAGGGGCGGAGGGCGGGGGTTGGGCTTCTTCCTTGGTGCGTTCTCGGTGCTGGCCGCCGCCGCGCTCGCTCCCCAGCGCTGGCTTTAGGAGCGCCTCGGCCGATAATTCTGCATATTTGCGGGCATCAGCCCCAAGAGGGACTCCAGAGCAAAGCTGAAGCTGTTGGAGCCGCAGCCGCCGCACTACCGATCACCTGTCTGGACACCCGGCCCGGCCTCGGCTGCGGGCTTGCGATCTCCCAGCGAGCTGCAGGCTGGCTGCAGGCGGCCCTGCGCACCCACCGCCGGGCCCGCGCTCGCCTCCGGCCTACTCTCGCAGCAGCCGCCTGGCCAGGCACAGTGCGGCCCAGCCCTGAGAGGCTCGGCGGCCTGCGTGCGCCCCTCCGCGGCGCGCCCTCGGCTCCAGCGCCGTGCTCCGCCCTCCACCAGCCCGGGCCCGGCAGCGCCCGGGGCCGAGCCGCCTGGCAGCTGCTGCCCGCCCGGGGCCGAGCCGCACGGCCCGCGCGGGCCTGAGGGCGGGCGCAGGGCCGAGCTGGCGCCGCTGCCGCAGCTGCTGCCAGTAGAGAGGAGGACAGCAGACAGGCCAGGCTTGCTGGAGTTGTGTGGGTTCCGCGGGGCGCGCGTGTGGAGCCGGCCGGCCTCGGGGAGAGGGTTATAGCTCGGCTGCCGCGCCCCTCCCCCGCCCCTCCCCCCGCCTCCCCCGGATTCCGGGCCCGGGACCCGAACCTCGGAAGCGCTCTAGGGTCGCGCCGGCCCGGCAGGGCCCAGACGCCACCACCGCCACAGAGAGCACACACGCGCTCAGGCAGGCAGCTAAATCCATCAAAGCCCCGCGCCGGGCTCTGAGCACAGGCGCCGGGGCTCCCCGCGCGCCCCTCCCTCGAGCTTGCCCACCCTCCAGTGCCAGCTGCAATCCTGCGGCACCGGGCGGGGAGGGGAGGAGGCCGCCGCAGAAGCGCCGCCGTCGCCGGCTCGTTTCTTTCGGGTCCCAGCGGCTGCAGAGGGCAGAGCCGAGAGCTGCTGCGCCAAAAAGGGCCAGAGAGCCGGCCCCCACCCCCCGCCCCGGCGATTGCCTTCCCACGTTTGGATCCAAGGCCCCTACTTTCCCCTCTCCATAAAAGGAGGGGAAGTCAGTCATTCGGGAGAGGTGGGGCTGATTTAGGGACGCGTCTGGGGCACTCACCTGGCGGCTACCGCCCAAGATCCGAAGCCTGGGGCATCTGAATGAGGAGCCTCCACCCACATTTCGACAGGCGAGGGATCCCAGGTCCAGGGAAGAGGCTGCTGCCTGTCTAACCCCCACTCTGGTACCCCGAACCTCCCAACTCTGCACTTCCTCCGGGGTAGTGGTCTCGAGGCTTGAGCCAGGACCTCAAAGGGGTGGAAAGGAAGGAGGAAAAAGAAGCCACACGTGAGGAACCCCCAAGTTCGGAGCTTCCCGCGTTTGAATCCGCTGGTACACAGAGCGCCACCTCCGGCCAAGGCTTAGCGCAGAGCCCATGCGGGGGAGCCGTGCGCGCAGAGACCAAGGTCTGAGCGCGGCTAGACAGCTCCCACGCCGCGAAAGGGCAGTGCGCCCGCACGGTGGCTTCCGCCTGCCTAGACCAAGTGGGATGGGACCCCGACTGCGGGTCCATATGGGCGACAGAGTGCTTTCTCCATGGCGTGTGCGTGGCTGCCACCGGGGTGGTGGGCCATGCGGACCCCAAAGCTAGACCGCCTAGGCCCCTGAAGCCTACCAGACGCATGCGTGGGTGCGTGGGCGGCGGAGAAGAATTCTGCCAGCTCCAGCCATCACCCGCCCCCATCCTGTGGATTAAGCCCCGGCCCCTGCCGTTGCTGCCCTCCCGCCAGACAAAGGCAGTAAAGGCTCTCCCCGCAGGCGGTCTTTCATCCCCTGCTCTGCCGGCTCCAGCATTTCAAAGGCCGAGGTCGGAGTGTGCTTAGGGGCGCTCGCCTTCCCCCAAATTCCTGGAGGGCGGGGCCTCGCCTGCTGTCATTTGTGGGTCCCCATCTACCCACGCCCTTCTACACCTCTACGCACCTGCGGCCCCCTCCTTCCCCACGTCCCTCCTTCACCCGGGCCCCAGCCCCGCCGGGCGGCCCCCGCAATCAGGAGCACTCTCCGGTGGTCAGGAAGAAGGCCCGAGGCAGAACAAGGGAAACTTGGAAACCCTGTGAAGCACCCGAAAACCAGGCCTTGTCTGCCCAAGTAGAACCTGAGGGAGAGCCGCTGGATTGTTTCTGGAAGGCAGCGGAACAGCCACGGCCAGGACCCAGGCTGGGCCCAGGTCCGATTCCTCAGCTACTTTTCCTGGGTGTTGTGCACATCATGTCCAGCTGAGCCTCAGACTTCTCGAGGGCAGATGGGCCCGAGGACACCTCTTTACGGTTAGGGTAAAGGGCTTGATGTGACAGTGAGTGTGGGACTTCGGAAGGAAAATTACGGTAGTATTGCAGGTGGGGTACCTGGCCCTCCCGGCCTCAACTCCCACATCCACGCTCGTGGGTTCGTGGGGGTCCCCACCGCTTCTAAGGGCCTAGTGGACGTTCTTCCCTCCGCGTTCCTCCTGGCCTGGCGCGACAGTGGCACCGGCGATAGTTTAGTGACAGGAGGGAAGATCTAGGCACGCGGAAGAAGGTGCCTTCCACAAGAGTCTCGGACAGGAAGGAGGCGGGGAATGGGGCTCTGTCTGAGAGCATCACCCCTTGGACACCAGAGCTTCGGCGAAAGCAGCACAGGCATCTCTCTAATCGCCGGCCGCTATTAAAAATAAAACCGCGAACCGTCGTCATGACTACCACAATAACAGCGGCGGAGCTAGGGAGGCAAAAACTTGTGCAGCCGCGCGACAGCCGCCTTTGGGGGAGACGCGGGGCACGGCGAGCCCTAGAGACCCAAAGTCCGCCCAACGTGAGACAGGCGAGCCCTGCCCGCCCCGCCCTCCACGGGATCCTGGAAAGAAACAGGAAGACTTGGATCCCTAGAGGTTTTCTCCAAGGACTGGACACGGAGACCGTGGAACCTGCTTAACAGGTCACCCACTTGGATGAGAACCCACGCCTGTGTGGATCTTTCTCCGGACCTTCATTCCTCTATTAACCCGGCCTATCCAGACTCCAGTCGTCCTCATTTCAGCCCCAGGGGAAGGGGGCTTAGTGAGGAGGTGGGTTTTTGGGATTCAGCCAAGTGCAGCCGGTGCGAGTAGAGGCCAGGCCCTCAGTGTTGTGCGCGCCGAGGCCGCAAGCACCTGCCCCGCCCGCCCTGCGGCTGAGGGGAGTGGTCACATGCTCCTTTCTGGCCCGGAATCGAGTTTCACTTCCAGCCGCTATTAGGCGGTTCACTGCAAACATTTGATAATGAGGCTAAATATACTTTGGTGTCGGAGGAGGCGTGGGCAGCCGCTGCCCGAGCGCGTGGGTGCGGCGTTCCAGGCTCCGCGGGGCATCCCCGCCCAGGCCCGGGAGACAAAGGCTAACCCCGGGACCGACTTCTGGTTGCTTGAGGGAGGTAGATGCGCCCCTAGGATACGGGCGCATGTCCGGGAGGCTGTGGACGCCCCAAGATCACTCAGCCACTGGGCCCCTGGCGTAAGAAGGGGACGCTGAGGGGAGGAGGGGAGGTGCTGCTGGTGGGAGGTGAAAGCGCACCTGGCGGCTGGGGGATGTCCGGTCTCCCCCAGAGCCGGTACTTCCGGCCTATCCCTGGCGTCCCCCGGCGGCGCGCCCCGACGTGTCCTCTGTCCGGTCAGTAATTAAGCTGAGTCAAGTGCTCCAAATAGGCCGGGAGAGAGAGGCTGTCATACAGTTGGGGTGACCGGCCTATGTCTGCTCCTTGCCTGTTCTCTCCTGCTACCGCCAGGAGCCCAGACACCCAAGGAAAGGCTGGGGAGGAGGGGCCGTGGGTAGAGTGGGTGGCAGCCAGACTTGGAGCCCTTGGCACTTGCAGGCCAACGTGTCACCCTCATCCTCACCCCTTCCCACTCACTGCTGCGCAGCCAGTACCTGTGCTGGGCTCGGCACCAGCAGATGCTCATTTTTGCTGCCATTGTTATTTAGTAGTAATTGACTACATGTACTGAGCACTGGGGTTGTGCTAAGCTCTAGATGGAGGTATATACCACCTCCCATTTAATGAGGAGAAAGTGAAACCATTTGCCCAGAGCCCAGGCAATGGGATCATGGTCCCATGGGTTCCTCTGTGAAATCTCTGTAAACACACAAAATCTGAATTGTTCAGGCATTTATACAGGGTCTGTAGGAAGGATTATAAAGGATGATGTGGCCACCTGGCATTAAGGCACCAAGTCTGAAGGTGTAGGGGAGAGAAGGCGAGGGAGCATCCAAGTTCCCTCTGCTCTCCATTCCTTGACCTTGGCCTTGCTGGTGTGATTTGTCCATACAACTTCTCCGATCCATTAAGTTCCCTAATGGAGAAAAAGGATGACCAACAGGAGACAGGTAACCACACCAGTCTCCAGAGTCAGTAAGCCTCCTGCCCCCCCAGGAAAAGCAGTAGCAACACACACCCCCACGGGCTGTGATACCCTCCAGCAAGGGTGCTACTGGCCAGCTGCCCATCCCTGGGATGAGCAGGTGGGAGTCAACTGAGCACCCATATCCAGGTCTCTGCCCCAGTGCCAGAGCTGATTTCAGAACAATTTGTAATGATGAAACACCACGTTTCCCTTTATCTCTGGGCAAGGCTTTCTTCGTTCTAGGCAATTAATCCATAAACAGCCTCAGCCCTGTGGCTAGGGCCCTTGAAGATCAAAAGTGCCCAGTGCAGGCGTTAATTAAGTCATTATCTCAGGCTGTCCCAGGCCCCCCGTGGCTGGGGATCAGGCGTTTCCAGTTCGTACTCCCCAGAGTAGGAAATAAGTTGGCTGGCAGGGTGGGAAGCATTTCTCGGTGTTGTTTAAATCCCTATTAAATATTTGTATTTTCTCTCTTAAATGCATAAACAGAAATGAATCTTAAGTAGCACAGGAGGCACAGAAATTTTGTGAATATTTTGTGAACAGAGACCTGTATTAAGGGATGTTTGGCAGCTTGAAGAGATGAAAGGCCAAGAAGTCTGGGCAGGCCTGGGCTGTCCAGTCCAGGAGCACGGCCCTGTGTGGCCATCAAGCCTGTGAAATATAGCTGGTCTCAATGGGATGTCCTATGTGGAACACACACCAGTTTTAGAAGATTGAGTACAAGGGTAAAGAATGTGAAATTTCTTATTAGGAATTTTTATATTAATTACAGGTTGAAATAACATTTTGGATATATGGAGTTAAATAAATGTTATGATTACAATTAATTTTACCTGTTTGTTTTTATCTTGTTTAATGTGGCTGCCAGAAAATGTCCAATGATTTAACTTTGGTACATGATATTTCTTCCAGACAAGGCCAGGCTCAAGAAGGGAGCTCCTACATATAGGCTGCCCAGGCCTAGAGACAGCAGGGGCCTAAAACCCTCAGAAGTTGTGGGGCAGCCTTAGGGGGCAGTTACCATTCCCACATTGCCACCCCTCCCACAGGATGACCTTGAGCTGTTCAGCCTCTTGGGTGATAGCCATCTCTGGGAGTTACTTTAGGAAATATTAACTCATTCATTCAACAAATGTCTATGTGCCAATGCATTGAGCATTGTGGACCCCACTGAGACTAGGCCCTCAAGGAGCACTCTGTCTCTGTGGAGAAACAATAAATGACAAGAGAGTATATGCTTCTTCAGTTAAGGTATTTCAGGTGGTGGTTGGGAAGACCTTGTCAAGATTGAAAAAAGGAGCCAGTCATGAGAACATCTAGGTCAGACAGAGATAATAGCAAGTGCAAATGCCCTGGGGCAGGAACCAGCTTAGCTTGTTCAAGGAATAGCAAAGCAAAGATGAGAGCTGGTCTGAGGGGATGAGAGAGGGAGGGAGTGAGACCACAGGAAGGAATTTGGATTTTACTTTAGAAGGTATGGAAGCCATGGGAGGAGGGCTTTGAATGGGAACACAAAATGCAATGGCATAAAAGACAGCAATTATGTCATTCCCTCAGGATTTCTGTATATCACAGATGCAAGAAGGGCTCAGCCGGTGAGCTCTGGCTCAGGACCTATCCTGCAGCTGCAGTCAGAGCTGGTGGCTGGAGCTGTCACTGCAAGGGGCTAGCCAGCATTGCCCCCTTCTTAAGCAGGCGCAGGACTCTGACATACAGCCTTTTGGCCACTTGGGCTTCCTCACAATGTGGCAGCCACCCTACCTCCAGCCCAGGAGTGTGTGTGGGGGTGGGGGGGTGGGGGGTGGGGAGAAGGGTCATGGATGTGCTCCAGGACACACAGCAGGAGCTGCATACCTAGATCTAGACTAAAGTCACACAATACGGTAACCTCCTTACACCCTCAGTCTATGCTGTCCTCAGCCACCTAGATCTTCTAGGGAGAGACACAGACTCCACACCTGTATAGAAAAAGTGGCTAGGAACACACAGACATGTTTAAAACTGCCTTATAGGGCAGTGCCTGTGGCTCAGTGGCTAGGGTGCCAGCCCCATATACCAAGTGTGGCGGGTTCGAACCCGGCCCCGGCCGAACTGCAACAAAAAATAGCAGGCACTGTGGTGGGCACCTGTATTCCCAGCTACTCGGGAGGCTGAAACAAAAGAATCACCTAGGCCCAAGAGCTGGAGGTTGCTGTGAGCTGTGATGCCATGGCACTCTACCGAGGATGACAAAGTAAGACTCTTGTCTCTAAAAAAAAAGAAAAGAAAAAAACTGCCTCATAGTTTTGTAAGCACCCCTTGTGCTCATTCAGGGAGAAGAGAGGTAGGAGGGCAAGATTGGATGCAGGGAAATGTGCAGCTCTCTGGACATCTGGACAAGAAAGAGTGGCAGCTTGTATTCTGGATGGCCACAGTGGAGACAGTAAGAAGAATACACTGGGTAATGCCCATAGAAGGCCTCACAGTTACTGGTGACTCTTAGCACCTGCCAATTGTCTTGATGTAAATTCTTCTGTTGTGACTGATCTCAGGCAACCTATCTGAGGTCACTGAACATGACCAGGGAGGAGGCTGCTCAGTCCCTCCACTGGACCCATCTCCAGACTATCTGCACATTCTTCCCATGTCCCACCACTGAGGTGTTCCCTGTGAGTGGCCACCAGGTTTTGCAGGGGTATCCCCAGTCCTAGGCCATGTACCAAGGGTACCCTTGCCTAGGGACAGCAGAGCCCTGGGCCTCTCAGAGATTCTGGACAGCAGTCAGAGGCAGTTCCCATTCCCATGTTGCCACTCTGCAGCCTCACCAGCAAATGACCTTGAGCTGTTAGGTGTCTTGGGTGACAGAGAACTTGGAGGGTTACTTTAGGAAATATTCACATATTCATTCAACAAGTATCTAGAAATTAAAGCCATCTCCTCCTATGCCTGCATTTTACAGCTGAGAAGGCTAAAGTCACTGCAAGCAGTAGTGGAGGTAGGATCAAACCCAAATCCCACACCCTGCTGCCTGCCATTTGCCTGGAGCTGGGAGCTGGGGACTCTGCAGGAACAGAGGCCCAGACCCAGACAGCCCCTGCTAAGAGGCCACTGGCTGGTGAGGGCTGGGAAGGTCACCAGGTGGGAGTGATGAGGCACCAGGCCTTTGGGCCTCTGCCCTCCCCAAGACAGTTCTGCTTTGGGGGCATTAACAGAGTCCTCACTGCCTCAGAAAAGACATTTTTTGGGTTGTGTGTATTGGTAAGATGGGCATTTTAGTGGTATAGACTGAGCTTCCCAATAAGAGGCCCCCACAGAGGGGAGCAGGAAAGCTAAAGCCCCCAGCTGCCCAGCTCCCCCACACCCCCAGGATTCAGAATTTAGCTCACCTTTCTGTGCACTGGATGTAAATTCCAGGGACAGAGAAGGCTTTGGCCTGGACCTTCCAGCTGGTCACTGGTGTCAGCTGGTTTGAACCCAGAGCCAACCCCAAACCTCTTTCCCTGGTGCTGCCACAGGTCTCTGTCTCTCTGAAGCCTGTGACCATGGACAGGATGGGAAGGGCTTGTAGTGCCCTCATACCATCAGGTTTTGAGGGGACTCGCCCATCAAAAGGTATAGGCAGGGCCCAAGGCAGGGAAGGGAGCCCTTGCACCTTGGGAGGCACAGGCCCGGCCAGGAGAAAGGCTTCATTCTTCCACAAACAGCAGCTCCCTGGAGCAAAAGCGAGAATCAGACCCCTATGGCAGCCCATGGGGCTGGCAAGAGGGGCCTCAACTCTCAGCTCTAGGGGTGGAGGAAGGAACCCACTGAGGCCTGAGGATAGGGGGCCTGAAAGCCAGAGACATTTAGAAAGAACAGAAACTTCTAGAGCAAAGAAGGGTGTGGTATGGAAGGAGGAGGGGTAACTGGTTTTTAGAGTCCTGATGATCAAAACATTGTGGTACCCATGACAGGAGCCTCTTCCATAATAAGCAACACTGAAAAGTATTGCAGGGATCTGGTATTAATGTTGCCAAAATGGTTTGGGTTGGGGTGATCTGCGGCCTCAAGGCCACATGTGGCCATCCAGGTCCTTAAGTGTGGCCTTTAGAATGAATCCAAATTTTACAGAACAAATCTTTATATTTTTATTAACACATTTTTGTTCATCTTTTATAATTTTATTTTTTAAATGAACAAATGTATTTAAAATACCAAATAGAAAAATAAGTTTCAACTGAATAATCCTCTTAGGGTGACTAGCACAATTAGAACATTAGTAAGCCAAGATTTAGTTCATACTACTACACAAGGTTGCGTGTCGGGAGTTTATGGGGGTTGAGTGTGCCAGTCTGTTACCAGCTTTTGACAGCCGTGCACTATGTTTCTGTTTGAAGTAGAATTTGTGAATAGTTGCACTGCTCAACAGTATTTGTTAATTCTGTCTGCTTAACAGTGCATTTTGTCAAAGAAGACCAAAAGAATGCTGAAGGAAGAGAACATGTTTTAATGAGGACTGGGAATTGTAATATCATCTTGTTTTTTGCTAAAGACAAGACGATCTGCTTGCTTTGTGATACTGCAATATCAACATTAAAGAAATTCAACGCTGATCAGCATTATAACATTAATAAGGACCACAAATATTTTAAATTAGTGTGAGAGACATGAAAGGTTGTATTGCATAAATTAAAAGATAAAAAGCAAAAGCAAAGATAATTCTTTCTTTCAAGCAATAATAACATCTGGAAGTAATGCCACTGGAGTACTTATAAAGTAGTTTGTACACATGGGGGGGTGTAGGGAGGGGGGAGGAAGGGAAGCCATTCAGTGATACAGAAATTGCAAAAGAATGCATTGTCAAAGGTGTAGGATGCTTGGACCCTGATAACATTTTAAAGTACAAACAACTGCCTTTTTCAAGGAGAACCGTAAGTGATCAGTGATGGATTAGCCTTCAACTTCACAGAACAACTTCATGCAATACTTCAAAAGGAAAAACACACACACACACACACACACACACACACATATATATATATATATATATATATATATATATATATATTTCAATCACTTTGGTTGAATCGCCTGATACTACTGAGTACTGATTTTATACCTCATTGGTGTCATAACAGAATATTTTCTTTGCTACAAAGAGTTACTCACTTTGGCCACTCTTGTGAACAGAACATGGGGAATATATATCTTCAACAACTTTTAAGATAAAAGTCGTGAAGTTGAACTGAATTTGGTAAATTTAGCAAGTGTATGTACAGACGGTGCACGTTCCATGAAGGAAAGTACTAACAGCTCCAAATGTTCTTTCTTTTCATTGTATCTTACATCAGCAAAGTCTCTGTGCTAAAGCTACTATTTTAAGTTACAATTTGCAACAAGTTATAAGAATTGTTAACTACAAATGCAACAAAGCATTGTTGTCAGTTTTGTGACATGCTGTAGTTAAATGATGAGGTATTCGGTGTGGATTTGCTGTATCATTCTGAAGTGTGTTGGCTACCTTAGTGACAGGTGTTAGCCAAGATTTTATCTCTTTGAGAACAGGTAGTTACATTTTATGAAGAACAGAATCAGCGATGTGAATTATCAAAAGAAGATTGGGGTAAGAATGCAGCATTTCTGTGTGATATCATGTCAAATCAAAATGACTTGTATATTTCTTATATGTGGCAAAAAAACAAGCATTTCAAAGAAAGCTATCTTTCATAGCTTCTTCACCGAAGTCATAACACTTCTTCCAAAGGAAATTTCAGACCAACTTTTTCTCAGTTAGCAAAGGTCATCGATGAGCAGGATGATATATGCAAATCATTTGAAGAATACACAGGTGTTATAGACCTATTAGTTAGGGAATACAATGAAAGTTTCACTGACTTTGAGAATCATGACATCACACTCAAATTAGCATTTAAGCCTCACCTAGTTGGTATCAC
This sequence comes from Loris lydekkerianus, assembly GCA_963574355.1. Classification (NCBI taxonomy): domain Eukaryota; kingdom Metazoa; phylum Chordata; class Mammalia; order Primates; family Lorisidae; genus Loris; species Loris lydekkerianus. The sequence goes on from CAUYPK010022090.1 coordinate 100,923, forward strand.
CAAGATACCTAGAGAACTACAGACGGAATTGATTGAGCTCTCAGTAGATGACAAGTTGTTTGGTGCTAAGAAAGATCCAACTGAAATATGAAAAATACAGTAGAATACCCATACCTTCAGCAACATGCCCCCCAAAATGCTTTCTTGCTTTTCAATCACTTATTGCTGCAAACCTGCATTCTCCTCTTACCTAACCCAAATCAAGACGCCCTTAAGGTCAAAAATGACTGATACCCATCAAGAGGATCAACTCTGACCTCTGTGCTCCAATAAAATACTCCAATGCTTTCCAACAAAAAATGGACACAAAGTCATTAAAAGTTTGGTCAACTTTAAAATTAACAGTTTCATGTTTTTGAAATTAGTAAATGCATAGTACTTAGATTTTTATAAAATAAAATATACATTTTTTACGTATATCTAATTGGAGTTTCTTGAATGCACCCTTATTTGATTACCATTACATTAATGTGGCTTCCAACATGAAAAGTTTCCCCACCCCTGTGATAGAAAGAGAGATCGGTAGAGGGATGTCGGAAGGCAAGTAGATGATGGACGGAGAGAAATGAAATGGGTACAGCTGGTGCATTGAGGTGGAGTGTATATAGTTGTTCGTTATATTATCCTAGGACTTTTCTGCAAATTTGGAATTTTTCAAACATAAAAAGCAGTGAAAAAATGCTAATTTCCTATTTCCTAATTTGGCCAGAGTTTATGACTTCTAGGAGGTAGAGAATTTTCAGAACTCGGAAGACATAGAGCAAAACACAAATAAAATTTCCATCAGGAGACTTAAAGTTTCACATGTTTTGAGTTAAAGAAAAGAAAGCCCTTCTAATTTGTCGGTACAGAAACTCAAAACATCTAGTAAAAATTTTAAAACCTAAACAGAATCCTTCAGTCGTGTGTTACAATTACATTTCTCATGTCTGCATGCACTTTTATCTGCATATATATGATCATAATAAATTAGACAAATTTTTGAAATACATTTCTCTATCAGGATCTCTGTTCATGTCCTCTCCTCAGCTGACAATGCATCACGCAGGGGGATCACGCAGGAGTAGACAGGCTGAGGACGTTCCCGTCACCCACCCACGAGGTTCCCCTTGGGAAAGGCCTGGGGTGATGGAAGGGTGGCTGAGGCTTTCCTGGTTTATGTCACCGCAGTCCAGCCGGGCAGCACTTGGGCGCCAGGAGCTGTCAGAGCAGACACAGCCCTGGCACTAGCCTGAGCAAGTGGCCCCATGCAGAAAATACGGTCTGCTCAGAAGGCTCAAAGTCGCACTACTTAAAATAGCTGCAAATGGGAGCAGCCTGGGACCTAGGCGCAAGTGGACCCGTTCACCTGACCCTGCTCCCTGGCTGGAAACTGCTGCTTCCTTTCTTCTAGCATGAGAAGCCTCATACTCCCCGCCCTGCTCTGTGCCCCATGCAGCACTTTGGGTGTCTCTTACCGCTCTACAGGGATGCGGCACTGTCCACTGTCTGGTCTCTGATGTGTTAATATTACCTCCCTGGGAAGTGACACTGGGCATTGGGATCTGTGGCTTGGGCCAGCTATGTAGCCTGCCGGTCCCTCTGCACTAACAGAGTCCCCAGGAACCCTACCTGGCCATGGTGTGCAGCCCCCACCATTGTCTCTGGGCCACCCAAGGTTGGCTTCTGATTTGGACTCTTGCCTATTCTGTGACCTGAGGCCACTGACATCATGGCTCTAAGCCTCAGTTTCTTCATTTTGGAAATGGTGATTCTCGTGGCACCTGTATCTCAGTGGGTAGGCCACCGGCCACATACACTAAGGCTGGAGGGTTCTAACCCGGCCTGCTAAACAACAATGACAGAAATGACAGCTGCAACAAAAAAATAGCAGGGTGTTGTGGTGGGCACCTATAGTCCCAGCTACTTGGGAGGCTGAGGCAAGACAATCACTTAAGCCCAGGAGTTTGAGATTGCTGTGAGCTGTAACATTACGGCACTCCACCCAGGGCGACAGCTTGAGACTCTGTCTTAAAAAAAAAAAAAAAAAAAAAAAAAGGAATGGTAATTCTTCCATTCCATATTGTTGTGAAGGGAAATACAGAAGTGATGTAAGAATTCTTAATGTGTCATGGCCCTCAGGTGTCCCTATTGGCCCCTGGCCACCTGCCTGTGTTCCCACCAGCCTTGAGGGAACAAGGACTGAGCAGAGCCACTGGCCACTCAGGTCATGGACACAGCTGTCTCATGGCAGGACCCACAGCCTGCTGGGCTGGCATTTCAGGGAGGACAAGCCAGGCTGGACTAGGCTAGTGGTGTGACAGAGTGACACCTCATTCTCCTAGCTGAGTGTGGCAAGATCACTCACCCTGTATTCAGGGCCAGGAGAAGTTTGGAGGCAAGTGGGCTTCTTGTAAAAGAGGCTCCCACACACCGGCCTGTGCAGGTGCAGCCCCAGGGTGGGAGAAAAATGTGCTCTGGGGCTATAGCACCACCTCTCACTGCCCCGGCCAGAGTCGGGAGGGAGCGGCCTACAGAAATCTGCCCTTGTCCACTGAGGCCAGGAAACAGGGAGAAGGATAGAATGAGCAAGAGGGGAAAGCCCAGGAGACGAGAGAGAGTGAGAAGGTGGGACAGTGTGGAGACATCCCTAGCTTGCCCAGCCCAGACCTGTCCATGCCAAGCAGGGAGGGGACGAAAACCTAAATGTGCACACCCATCAGTGCTGGCCTGGGAGCCCCAGGGAAGAGGGTCAGACGGGGAAACTCCTGAGCCCTTGTCAGGGAAATCCTGGGTGGGAGCCAGCAGCCTGGCTTTCAGCCTTGCTCAGGAGGACCCTGGGCCTTGCCCTTACTCCATCTGTGATGTTTCCAGACAGGAAGAGGAAAAGTCACAGCCCACCTCCACCTATATCCTTACCTTATACCCCATGACTCTTGGTTGTAGTGACAAGAACCTGGCTCAAACTGGCCCAGGGGAGCAGGAGAACATATTGGTGCCTTAACTGCCCGGCTGAAGAGTGAGAAGCTTCAGGAGTGGCTGGATCAGAGCACTCAGCCCACATCTCCATCTCCTTTTGTCCTCACAGTGGCAAGACACTGATGCAAACTTTTCAGGAAGTCAAAACTACACCTCTCTTGCTCGATCTGGGCATGTGATGCTCTTGAGTGAACAAATGTGGAGGCATTGGGGGCACAGTATCCCGATTGGCCAGGCATGGGCCCCGTACCCAGGTCTCCTGGGGTTAGCAAGAAGAAATAACCCCAGTCCCCCTCGGTAGGTGAGAAAACCACATCCCTCCCTTCCCAGCCTGCCTAACCTCATGCAGCTGCAGCCCCCCTCTGTCCTGGTTGAGCCACCTCTGACCCCTGGCCAGCTGGAGCTCTGTAGCAGGAAACTCAGGATTGACCCTCTGCCCTGAGTGACCTGGGCACATCCTTCCTCCTCAGAGCCATGCCCGGTGCCCCCTGCCCCCCACTGCCTGTGACATTTGGAGAAGCAGTTTCTATTGGAGGCTGTTTTCCTCTACAGCAGAGTGCTATTAGAGAGAGCAAAGTGCTATTAGATAATCATATCTTTGTCTTGCTTTGGCCCATGGGAGGCTCTGTGGCATCCTTGCAGCCACCCCGTCTGGTGAGACAGCACAAATGGGCAGCCCACGATCCCCTGTGTGGCATTGCCATCCAGCACACTGCCCAGCCTACCTCATCTGCCATCCCACCCTTCACAAAGAGCACCCTGGCCTCACCGTGCAGACACCACCGGTCGGTGCTCAGGCCTCTGACATGATGTCATAGCATCCTCAGCAACCCTTCTACCCCCACCACATTCCTCTTCTTCACCCCAGAGAGTCCAGGGCCCTCACCGTCTCCTTGCAGGTGGGTGTCCCTCCACACTGCTGATTTGGCATTGGTATCTCAAGCCCAGTCTTCTGAACACAGGACTTATGGGTTCAGTATCTACTCAGCACCTGCACCTGAGTGTCCAGGAGACAAGCTGACCTCCCTATGGCCAGCAGACAGCCCATCCCCTGCCTTATCATTGTCCCCCAGGCTCCAGTGGTACCATCCTCTGACCTGCACAGACCAGCCTCAGTGGGCAGGCGCCTTCACTGACTTGGCCTTCCAACCTGTTCCCAAACTCCAGCCAGGGGAACCCTTCTGGCCCTTCCCTCAGCCCTAAGTGAGTGTCTGGCCCCTGGTCACCCTAAGCACTGGCGGTAGGGAGGTCCATCCTGAGATGCTGCAAAGACACCCTGCCCGCAGGGAGAGCCCAGGGCACATGGCTCCTGCCATGCCTCCCTCACCTACCAGGCCCTCCTTGAATTGCAGAACCTTCTCCCAGCAGATAATGGGGTATAAATAATTCCATCCTTGCTAGCCAAGCTGATGAGGAGCCCAGGAACGTCTGGACTGGCTGCAGCCTAGGACTGCCTGGCTCTCACTTCTCAAGCCAGCGCAGCCATGGAGGATATACCAACCAGGCCTGAGGGCAGCACCCACCTCCAGCCGAGACCTTAGAACTGTAGAGAGGCCTTGTGATCCTGTGGTGAGGGCACCTCCACTCCTGATGGCCTGAGGCTAAATTCAGGCTCAATCTCTTTCTAGTAAGTAAGTCATCCAACCATTCCAGTCCTCAGTGTCCCAGAAAGGATAACATTGCTGTCATTCTTTATCGCTGTGTGACGATTTGTCTCAGAATCTAGAGGCTCAGAACAGCAATAAAGATGTATTACCTCCCAGTTGTAGGCTGGGATTTGGGGGCAGCTTACCTGAGGGCTGATGGGACCTGGAGGACCCCCAGATGGTACCCACATGGCTGTGGACAGGAGGCCTCCATTCCTTGCCCCGTGGCTGCCCAAACATGCTCTCAACACAGAGGCCAGGCCAGTTATCCCTAGAGCTGCTTGGAAGCCCCCCACCTCTCTTGGCATGTGGTCTTCAGACCTGTGGGTTCCTCAGGCCAGCGGGTGCCCTGACTGAAGGACGCTGTGAGGAATGAACAAGCTTGATGCCGGAGCCTTGCTCAATGGGCTGTCGCAGGGCACCCCAGCCTCCAGAATCACAGGACTAGCAGCCATGGAGGCAGGCAGGAAGGGGCTTTCTCAGGGGAGAGGGTGCACCCCTGCTGGCTGGTGGAAGCACCACAGAGGGGGAGCCTGGCTTGTCAGTCTCCTGAAGAGTCCCCCGAATGTAGATACCTAGGTACCCAGCTACCAGGATGCCCCCCGCCCACCCTTTGGCCCCAGTGGGCCTGAGTGGGACACTCCATATCCCTGGCTCCAGGCTCCAGCCCTTCTCAGTCCACTTCCAGGCAGGCTGCCCAGGTCCAGACCCCACATTACCAATGATGGGTTATGTGACCCCAAGCAATGTCCAGTCTCCTGGAGCCTCCTATGCTTCAGCTGTCAAAAGGGGAGGACACATTTGCACCCAACTACATTGGGAGAGGCGGATAAGTTAATTCACAGGAGGTACCTGGAACAGTGCCTGGCACAGGGAACACTAAAGCCCAGAACTGGACCCACCCACACAAACGTCACCCCCTGGCTCCCCTTCCTTCACCCCCACCCCAGATCAGAGAAAACCACTGTCAGGGTCTCCATTGGGCCTCCTAAAGGCCAGCCAAGGCCAGCCAGTGAGTGTGGATGGCCCATCAGGCATGCACCAAGCTGCGGTGGACCAGGAACTGCAGCCAGGCCCAAGGAGACCAGGATCCCTGGAAGTCTGAGAAGGCTTCAAGGAGGAGGTGGCATATGAGCCCAGCCTTGCAAGATGGCAAGAATGGCAGCTCCCCAGGCCAGGAATTTTCTCTTGCCTTCCAGCCAGGCCCCACCCCTCTTATCTCCCTCTGAGGAGCTGGATCCCAGGGACCTTCCAAGAGGGCAGCTGGCTGGGCTCCTCCCTTCCCTGCAGGCTGCTATGTCACTAGTCTGGAATGCACTTTCAGTTCCTCCCCTCCCCCACCCATGCCAGCTATCACTCCTTCCCCAGCAGGGCCAGACCAGCCCCCCACCCCAGAGAACCTGGCACCTGGTGACACTCAAGACCTCCCTGTCACCCCTGCAAGCCAAGGGGAGGGGACAGAGGAGGGGCTTCCCCAGACAGAATCCCACCCCAAACCTGATGGAGATGGGCAAGCCCTCAGTACCACCCCCAGACTCCTGAGGTTCAGGAAAGGAACCTGAACCCCCCCCCCCCCCCAGGGAGGGGCCAGACTTGCTGGGATGGACCAGCTCAGCCCCTCACTGGGCATCTCCCCAGCCTGTCTCTGCAGCAGCAGGGCCCCCTGGGCAGCCAGCATCCTATGGTTCCCATCTTCCTGTAGGACTAGATGGAGGACAGTCCAGTGAGACCTTGCTCCTTTCACCAGCACAACCCTGCCTGCCCCTCCAGCCTGGGTTCCCTGGAGTCATTCTTAGAGTCCACAAGAGAAATGTGCAGAAGGAGACAGCTCCTCTGTGAAGTCAGCCATGTGCCTGAACAGGTGGTCCTGCCTGTCACCTCCTCCCCCAAGATCAGAAGGACCATCTCAGCTGGAGGAGGGCTCCCACGGAGATAGGGCATCTGCAGAGTGAGTGCACCCTTGGTGGGGATCCCCAGTGCCCCATCCCCCCTGGGACAGGGCCCAGCAGAGGCCCCCACCCTGGGGTCTTATATATAGCCAGGCTCCAGCTAGTTCTGCAGCCAAGCTCAGGATGTTTTGAAACTTTTAGAAGGGGCTGGGCAGGGCTGGGTGTGCAGCAGCCTTCCAAGAGCCAACAAGAGTGTTCCCAGGGTTGGAATGGCTCTCCCATATCCAGCTCAACTGGCCTTGGAGGCTGCAAGTCCCCACCTGGCCCATCAGAGGGGGCTCCACAAGGCCCCATCTGCCTCTGAGCCTTGATGCTGACATGCAGGAGGCACCCAGGAGCACCTGTGAAATCACACCAACACTCTGTGTGCACATCACACCTTCATCCCATGGCCGGCCCAGGGCCCACAGTGCCAGCCCCCCTATCCCCCACCCACCCCAATTCTCAGCCTAGAAGTGGAGGGGAGTGGTCTCAGACAGGTCTCCCCTAAACTGAGGGGAATGCAGGGCTGGCCAGCTGCACTCAGCCTCCTAATGCAGCACCAGGTCAGCCAGGGGAGAGCCCAGGGACGGAGAGAGCAAGCCACTGTGCAGCCCCCACAGCCAGCTGGGCAGTGCTGTCCACTGCACAACACTGCCTCACACACTGACCTCTAAGGTAGAACCTGCCCCGGCTCCACTGGGTGGTGGCAGGCCATAAACAGCCAGGGCCAGACCAGGTTTTTATGACCCAGTGACAGGCAAAGCTGGCAGGGCGAGCCCATGCTGGATCCCAGCTGGTTGCAGGGCCAGGAGGATGCCTGAGTGGGAAGAGGAAGGCAGAAGCCAGGGAAGGGCTCTTGGGAGCCTTAAAAGCTCCCAGCCTGGCCCAGGCCTGACTCCCTCCAAGGAAGCTCGCTCTCTGCATGGCCTGGAGAGTGCTTCCCTTCACTGAGCTTAGTCTAATCATCTGTCAAGTGGGTTCTACAGGGCTGCTGGGTACTGTGTACCACGGGGCCTGAGGGCACTTGACACAGGCTGGCACATGGTTGGGGTGGTTGCTGTGGGTCAGTGCATTGTCTGCCTCAAGGGAGACCACCACCATCTTCAAGGCAAGGGCTCAAGCCTGGAGAGAGAGGGGCCTACCCAGAACCCTGTTCAGCCAGGTGTGCTCAACAACGGTTTACAGAATAAATGGATGGTGGATAGATGGGTTAGTGGAAGGATGGGTTAGTGGATGTATAGATGGATGGTGGGTGGATGGATGGTGGGTGGATGTGTTGGTGGGTGGGTGGGTAGTGGATGGATGGATGGTAGATGGTGGGGTAGATGGATGGGTGGTGGAGGGTTGGCTGGATGAGTGGATGTGTGGGTGGTATATGGATGGCAGATAGATGGATGTGTGGGTGAGTGAGTGAGAGGAACCAGCAGTGAGGGTAGCAGATTCACCTCCCTGGTGGTATCGACCCCTCCTTCAAGGTTGTCACCTCCAGCATGGGGCTCTGAGTGGCGTCACTTCCAGGGCAAAGGTGGAGACTTCTAGTGATCTCTTAAAGGACCTGGAAGCATCTCACATTCGGCAGAAGAGATGGCCTCAGCTAAAGCCTTCTCTAGCTCAGAGAGGGTGTCAAGGGGCCTGGCCACTGCCCCAGCCACACCCAGCCTCACCTTCTCTGCAGGGGCCAGGCTGAGGGAACATTCTAAGCTCTCAGGTGTGGTCAGCCTTGGGCTTGGGCCACCCAAGGCCACCCTCACCCAACTTGAAGGGCCACTCACAGCAGGCTTAGAATGGGAGCACCATGTATACTGGCTTTCTTTTAATTGGTAGATTTATGCCAGGATTGTCTACATTCATGAAGTTTTCCTGCATTACCGTATATACTCGAGTATAAGCTGAGTTTTTTGTGCTGAAAAACCCAAACTCAGCACAAATTTTGTGCTGAAAAAACTCAGCTTATACTCGAGTATATAGGTAATTTATTTAGTTAATAGTAAAACAATGAAATATAGGAGTTCCTAGGAGTCTTGATGTATGATCAGGGCTTTTTCCTTCTAAAGCATGTAACATTAGCTTAAATGCATTTGCGAGTAATGATAGTCCAACCAAGAGCAAAAGAAAAAGTTTTCTTCTGACTTGGGTAGTTTGGAGGAGCTAAATGTGGGCTTGGGAGGCCCAGGTGGGGTTGCACCTCAGATTTAGCACCGCTACGGTGACCTGGTAAGATCCTCTGAGTCTCCAAGCCTCAGTTTCCCCACCCAGATGTAGATTTCCAAGTACCTTGATGCAGCAATTCAATTCTCTCTGATCCAAAGTATAAGAGCTTTTATTTGAGCTTCAAGTGGATTGTGCATGCATGACTATTCTTGAAGCTGGGGGGCCAGCTGGGGATAAGATTGGGAGGGTTTCTGTGCTGGAGAGTCACACACTCAGGTATAGACTGACCAGTTGACCTGTGTCCACACCCTGGACACCCAAGATCCTAGAGAACTATCAGAAATACAGGACCCAGCACAATGTGCCTTGCTGTTGCTGATCCCTGACCCCATTTGCGAGAGAACGACATTCCCACAAGCTGGAGGATGTAGCAACATTCAAACAGGACCTCATGCCTTTGGATCCAGTAGCTGACACTTCCTCAGCTAGCAGAATGTGCCAGGAGGAATGCCACATGACTTCCGAGACAAAGTCATAAAAGATTGTGCAGCTTTCCCCTGGGTGGCTGGAACCAACCTGCTCTTAGAACTGTCAGCACCACATAGGAGTCTGGCTTCTGAGGAAGCCCAAGTTGCAAAGGCAGGGCTCGGGGCTGCTGTAGGCTCTACACAGGGAGCCTTGCTGAACACAGGCCCCAGATACCATGGAGCAGACAAGCCCCACTCAAGAGACTCCATCTGAGTTTTTCACCTGCATAATTCAAAGGGTACAGTACTAGTGGTCATTTTATGACACTAGGTTTTAGAACGAAGTACATGGCAAACTACAAACCATACTGAGAGCAAGAGGGTAAGTTGTGTCTACAAAACTGGGGCAACCCCTCGTCAGGGACACTAATGAGCAAGCCACAGACAGTTGTTGCCTTAATGGACAGGAGGACACCAACTAGCATGTTCAGGAAGGATCCTGGCAGCTGAGAAGGGCAGTTACCCCTGGAAGGGAGAACGTGGAGAGGAGTGTCCTTCGTGAGAACAGGTGCAGGGCCACAGGTGCAAAAGCCACAGGCACAGGCTCCACGATTCATGTGTTTGGGTAGAGCCAGAGTGCCTGGTTCTTGTCATTCCCAGGTGCAACACAGATATTGTACTTGACAATGGCTCCACATCTTTGCATTTCCTCTGCGTCAGACCCAGATTCAACACATGCAACCTCACATCGTGCTTACATCTAACCCCAGGAGGTAAATTTTGTCCCCCACTTTATAGATGAGACCAGGCTCAGAGAAGCTGAGGAGCATGCCTGATGCCACCCAGTTACTAAGAATGAGGACCGGTGTTGAGGCAAACAGGTGAACTTGTAACCAGCAGGCCACATGTCAACCTGATAGGGCCACAACAGGGGAGATCAGGGATCAGCAGGCTGCCCCTTAAGTGCATTCCTGAAATACACCAGTCTGATCTCTCTGCAAAAGTTAAAAGAATGTTTGGCCAAGGAGGTTAGACTGCAGGGAATTCTCCAGCGGAATGACACAAGCCTCTGTCCCAGAGCAGACTTCCTGTTGGGTCTACAGAACCCAATCCAGGGATCTTCTGCCTGGTTGAATAAAAGTCCTGCACATGGGTTTAAAAATCCACTCTGTATATGATAGGCCTGACTTTGTTCAGCAATCCTCACAAAAAAAGGTTCTTAGGGCCTTGGTGGCCCACCAGCATGCCATGACCTGGGGTCTCATGTTTAGGCCCAGATTGAGAACTTAAGTGAAGGCGCCCTGTCTTTAGGGCACAATTTAGAACCAGACTAGATGAACCCTCGAAGAAGGGAAATCCTTTGACCAACTGGAGGTGGAGTCAAGGTTAAAAAGTTCCTAATTTGGTCACATTTAGGAGGCCAGAGTGGTCCAAGAGGAAGAGAGAAGCCAGCATGGCTGATAGCATTGGGAGAGGCTTCCTGGAAGGGGGAGGAGGAGTTGGATTCTGAAGAGATTGGGGTAGACCCCAGACCTCACCTAGATCTGAGTCTCAGGGACCAGGGTGCTCTCAGCCCAACTGCAGCCACCACAGGAAGCACTGAATGCAGGGCCCAGGATCCCCAAGTCGCCACTGCTGGGGGCCTTTTAGCCTGACCCCCAGACATGAAATCACCCCAGAACCCTTGGTTCTTGAGAGGAAGCTGCCTGAATTCAAAGTGAGTCACCAACCAGCTGCTGATTCAGCCATCCTACGCAGGAGAGGTGGGGCTGGGACTGTCCATGGTCTGCAGAAGCTCTGGCCAAGGTAGGTCACTAAAGGCCAGCTTATCCCAGCAGGGTGTGTGGGGTGAATGCCATTGTTTGGTCCAGGGCCCTGTCGACCCTCTTCTTTTCAGTAATGATCTCATCTCTCCACACTGTTTTGATGGGTCATTACACCAATTTTACCGATGGGAAGCTGAAGTTCAAGGCCCATGTTAGGCAGAGCTCCATATGGAGGCCAGGACAGCCCCAGGCCAAATTACTTGGCCTAGAATGGCTGGCAGCAGAGGGTGCCTAGCTTCTGGACTCAGGAGAATCTGTCCTTGCCCAGAGTTTTAGCCTCTAGGAAATTCTCTCTCTGGAAGGAGCTAAGCCATCTCCCAGCTGTCAGGATGTGTGAAAAGAACTCAGAACTATAAAAAGGAATTAATAAGCAATGATGAAAAAATTTCACCAATGAATAAATGAACAGATGAACTACTGAATGAACAAAATCTTCATGAATGAGTGAACAAATGAATGAATGAATGAACAAATGAATTTGTGAAAAAATGAAGGGACAAGTGAAGAAATGAATGAGTGAACAAATGAATAGCTGGATGAGCACATTCACAGATATGAATGAGTGAGCAAACATGTCCCCAGGCATGATGGTCTAACAAGCATCTGAGTCCTCCTGGTTCTGCCTTCCCTGAGTGGGCAAACTGCCTACAGGGTGGACCCTTGACCCCATGGCCAGCATGGGCAGATGCCAGACTGAAACTGAGGTCAGGGTTCTCCATCCTGGATGTCCTCAGTGGCCCCAGGCCAAGTCCTGGACCTGTCCCTGAGCCTAGTGTGTGCTGTGCTGGTCAGAGATCTGACCAGCAGCACCGGCAGGTGGGGCCCAGGCCAGCTGATGGTCAGGGTTCCCAGTTGCACCATTCTCTAAGGAGCACTAGGCAAAGCTCTTCATGCTGGAGGCCTTGGTTTCCTCATCTGTTCCTTCCATAGGCAACGACACAGCTTTATGCCTCACCTGCAGATGAGTGGGGAGTCAGAGTGTACAGGGCAGGCATGGTGTCCAGGGCTCCTGGACTGCCTCCTCGGGTCTTCCCCACACCATAACCCCTGGACAGAAACCTCACCTATGTACTACCTGGGCTCACCCCAGGTTAAGCTCCCAGGGTAAGGTTCCCAGGTAAGGGAACTACTTTGCTCTCTTCCAGATATATTTGGGGGAGGAGGATAAGCATTCCTAGGCCTCCCAGGGCCTCAGGACAGAGAAGGGGCACTGTCCTCAATGGAATCACAGCCTCAAGACAGTTCTAGGGCCAAGTGGTGCTAGATGCTTATCAGGAGTTCCACAAACATTGAGGGGCCATCTTGGAGTACGCAATGATTTTTTTAAATAGGCTACTGAGCCACAAAGTATAAAGAAAAAGATGGATAAATTAAACTTTAAAGAAAATGAAAGGGCAAGTCAGAGACTAGGAGAAAAATTTGCAATATGTGCATCAGATGAAGAAGCTGAATCCAAAATACATAAGGACCTTTTTTAGCCCAATAATATAATAAGACATCCCAATTTTTGTAAGCAGGCATTCACAGAAGATTTGCAGTCAATGCAGACATGAAGAGATGCTGCATTATTAGCCACCAGGAAAGGCCTGTTAAACTACAAGGATGTACTGCCACGCACATACCAGAACAGCTAAAAGTAGAAAGACAGCTAATACCAAGTGCTAGTGAGGATGTGAAGCAACAGCGACCTCCCACACTTCCGGTGGGAACACACAAGGGCACAGCCATGTTGGGGAACGGTTTGGCAATTTCTTATAAGGCCACACACACACTTAACAGGAGATCTAGACGTTCCAGGTCTCAGTATCTACTCAAGAGAAACTAAAACATATGTCCACACAACAACGATCTGTAATAACTAAAAACTGCTCAAAATCTAAACATCCACCACCAGGTCAATGGATAAACTACGGCACAAACTATGATACATCTATCATCATAAAATAACAAAGTGGACAAATAGCAACCATGTTACTCTGAATGAAAGAACTTAGGTCCAAAAAAAGACATAATATATGGGGAAGATGTCATGTACATGATGTTCTGGAACATTCAAAACTGGTGGCATCAGTGGCTGCTGCAGAGGGACTCGGGGGACGTTCTGCACACTTTGGCTGAGGTGGTGCACACTTTGGCTGTGGTGGTCACACATGTGTAGTCACCTGTGCAGTCAACAACCAACACACTTAAAACAAGTGTGTCTGTGTAAATTTTATGTCAATGAAATTGAATTGAATTGGATGGAAGAACACATGAAATTCAAATGCCTCTCCCTCCCCCATTTAATTAAAATATAGAGCAATTGGGTAGACCCTTTACCCAGTTTGCCTCAGTGGTAACCTCGGGCTGAACTACTGCACAACCTCATAGGTACGACGTGATATAGATGCTATCAAGGTGCAGAACAGCTGCACCCCACAAGGACACCTCTGTGACTGCATTTTAAAGTCATCCCCCCCCCCCCCCGCCCTGGCTTCACTCCCACAATGCAGGCATTTCAAGAATGTCATGTGAATAGACTCAGGCAGAGTATTTGGGATTGGCTTCTTTTGCTCAAAATCATTCTCTGGCAACCCCGTGCAGGTTGCTGGGCATTAATTACTGAGGGTATATTCCTTTACAGTGCTGTACGGCATTCTGGGGTAGAGGCACCACAGTTTGTTTCATCCACTGAGGGACACCAGTTTTGTTTCCAGTTTGGGGCTGTATGAATAAAGCTGCTATGAGCATTCGTGTGCAGGCTTTGTGCGAGCACGTCTTCACTGTTCTGGGATAAATGCCCAAGAATGCAACTGCTGTGTTGTATGGTAATCACATGCTTAGTTTTAATTTTTTGTTTTTTTTAAGAAACTACTGTTTTCCAGAGTGGCTGCACCATTTCACATTCCCACAAGCCATGTTTAAGTGATCCCGTTTCTCTGCATCCTTGCCAGCATTGAGTGTTGCTATGCTTAATTTTAGCCATTCCAAGAGATGCGTTGCTTATCATGGTTTAATTTGCATTTCCCTGGTGGCTAACGATTGGAATATCGTTCTGTGAGCTCATTTTCCATCTGTATAGGCTCTTGGGTGAAGAGCCTTTTATGTCCTATTTGGATTGTTTGCATTTTTATTGGTAAGTTTTCAGTTTTTGGTATATTTTACATATATGTCCTTTGTGGGATGTGTGGTTTGAAAATATTTTCTCCCAATACATCTTCACCTTCTTCATGAGGTCTTTGAAAGGGCAAAAGTTTTTCTTTTTTGCAGTTTTTGGCCAGGGCTGTGTTTGAACCCACCACCTTCGGCATTTGGGGCCAGCGCCCTACCTCTTTGAGCCACAATTTTATTGAATTCTAATTTATCAAATTTCCCTTTTATGGATTGTGCTTATGATACCAAGTCTAAGACCATTTTGCCAACCCTAGATCCCTAAGATTTTGTCCTTTTTTATCCTAAGTTTTAGTTTTACGTTTTCATTTAAATTTGTGATCTGTTTTGAGCTAATTTCTGTGTAAGATGCAAGACTTAGATCAAAGTTGTATTTTATTTGCCAGTGTTTATCAGAACCTGAATTTCCCTAAGTTTCTCTCCTTCAACTTTTCGTTCATTCACTTTGTTATTTACTCAACTATTACAGGCCTAGTCAGTGTTCAGGCCTGCGAGAGACCTCATGGTCCCCTGCGGGCCATGCTACCCATAAGCCCTAGTTTTGCTGCCTTGTTCAGAGGCCCAACCAGTACCCCAGACATATCCCAACTCCTCCCAGATGCAATCTCAGATCTGGGTGTTCATGGCAGGGCCACAAATCAGCCACGAGGACCATAGCCACCAAGAAAGCAGCAGAGCTCAGGGACCCTGTCCCTTGGCCATGCCCAGGACACCTGTATGGGCAGGACCCCACCAGCGTGGACCCACATTTGCACTACAATGTGGAAATGAGAATGGTTGGGATGTGTTGCTTACCAAAGGTAGAAGGGTGGTTGTCAGGGCTGGGGGAGGGGCACATGGAAGTGTTTAATTGGGTGTGGGTTTCAACTTGGGAAGCTGGAAAGTTCTGGAGATGCATGGTGCTGATGGTTGCACAACAACATGAATGTGCTTGATGCCACTGACCTGTGAACCTTAAAATGGCTAAAATGGTAAATTTTGTATTATGTTTTACTACCATAAAAAAGAAAATGCCCTTGTCTATAAAAGGTTTCAGAGCAAAACCTTGGGAGTCGGAAGACGTATTTCATTGCACATTTAATAGTTCATGCAGCATTCAGAGCACAGGCAGAGGGGGCAGCGGGGCTCACAGGTCCACAGAGACACCCACAGGCAAAGGCAGGGCCGGGTGGTGTGACCAGGGCTGGACAGGGCCTGCACTGTGTCACCTCAGACCATGAATAGCCTCCTCCAGATGTGCACAGCTAGAGCAAAATTGGGGTAACTGCACAATTTCACTCTTATTTTGGGGCACCCAGCAGCTCCCGTGAAGCTCTCTGTTCTTGCTTAAAGCCCTGGCCAGCTCATGTTACCGCTGTGGGACTGAAGACCTATTTAAGGATCACGTCAGACACTGATGATTTAGGCGTATGGGGCCCAAGGCTTGTCTGACACATTTTTTTCCCTTACGTCAGGAGAACAGAGGCTTGGATGATGAATTGCATGTGTCTCTCGAAGGCTAGGACTTCTGTTGGACAGCGACTCAGAGGGGACCATATCTAATACTTTTATCAGAATACATACTAGAAATTCCTCCTCTCCCACTGGCAAGGTCTCCATGAAGCTGCTTCAGGAAGAAACGGAACCAGATATTGTTTGAGATTCCCCCCCAACTCCAAGAGAACAGGGAGCCAGAACAGTACTCATTGGGTCTTAGAAAGTCACAAACCCAAACAGTGTTTCTCTCCTGTTCTGGGCATCTAGCCCAGTGAGGGCACCATGAGTGATTCCAAGGGTCTGGCCAGTATACCCAACCCACTGGGATGGACTTTTAAAGAAAGGTGAGGGCAACTTGCTGAAATCATGCCAGCTCTTCCCAATATCCCACAAGAGCATGTCCTAGGTGGGCCATTCTTAGCCAAGTGGCACTGGTCCCCAAGGCAGGACTCCGGCCACTCCCAGCCTAGGAGCCAAAACGAATAGTCAGGGCTCTTCCCACCCAGTGTCCTCCACAGGTCCCAGCAAGGAGGTATATGATGGGTGAGAGCAGAATGCATGACCCTCTCTTTTCAACCTGTGACCCTCTGGGGACAGCCCCATTTGACGCGATCTGCCCCATCCTTGGACATCGCAGGGCCTAGGGGCCTGAGAGCCAAAGTCCTGGCCAGGTTCTAGGAAAGAGTGCTATAGGGCCCCCAGATGACTGCCAGAAGGATGGGTGTGTCCCCTTGATGAGCCCACAGTGGCTGATAAGGGGGTGTGCGGGAAGGAACACCGTGGGTTGCTTCCTTGGCCTTGGGTGCATTTGGTTCGCTTGCCCTTTGTTTTTTGAAATGCACAAGGTGATTATTTATTCCAAACAGTGAGTCCCAGGAAGGGGTGGCCCCCACGCTGCCAGAAGTGAGCCCCGCCCGGCCCTCCAGACACAGACACCACACATGGCCACCACGCAGGTGGGCGGCTTGGACATGAGGGAGGCAGCGGCTCAGACGGTGAGAGAGATGAAGCTGTTGTAGCGCTGAATGTTCCTCTTCAGGATCTCGGAGCAGGGGCCCAGCACACGCTCGAAGCGTGGCCGGTCTAGCTTCACACACTTGAGGTGTCCCCGGGCCACCACCGTAGCTGCACGCGGCCGGTTCAGTAGCAGCGCGATCTCCCCTGCAAGGTGGAGAAAGAGGAGTCAGGGGCCCGGGTCAGAGGGACCCGAGGCCACAGCAGGGCCCTGCTCCTGAAGCTGCTCTCCTTCAAGAGCAGAAAACACCAACCAGGAAACCAGGAAAATCTGAATTTCAAATACCCGCAAAGAAAACCTGCTTAGGGTAAGTGTGGCCCATGAAACGTTCAGGATATACTTATACTAACAAATTATTCATTGTTTATTTGAACTTAAAATTCTAGGCACTTCCTCCATTTTGTTGCTGGGCAGGCCATCTATAGTGGGTACTGTACTGTGCTGCTCAGGCCTCCCTCAGGACATACCCCCACTGCAGGAATGTCCAGGTCTCCCTCAGGGCTCAGGCCTCCCAGCTGTGGAAATGCCCAGGTGTGCCTAGGCCACCTCAGTGCCCAGTTTATTCAGCTGTGGGAACGTCCAGGTGTGCCCAGGTGTGCTTGGGTGTGTTCAGGCCTCCCTCAGGACTCCCCACCCCCCGTGGAGGAATTCTGGAGCTCATAGCCACACTGTGTCCTTTGCCCAGGACTTGCCCTGTACAGTGGGAAGGTGCCTCCCGAAGGTCATGCCCTCTTTGAGGAAGTTCACGAGCAGGTGGGTTACTCTTGGGAACCCAGGCAAGCCCAGGACTTCCCTGTGAGGGGACACAGCTGAGGCTTCTGTTGTAGCCACACTGGGGTTGGCCTATCCACCAATGGGGATCATTTCACCAACCGTGGGGAAGCCCTTACATGTCCTTACCTCAGGGCCCTTCCTGGGGCCCCAGTGAGATGGCCGCAGCCACAAGGAGAAACACCTAACTCACCGAAGTAGTCAGAGGGCCCAAGACGCCCCACTTCCACGTACTCCTCACTGGGGGAGCGGCGCTGCAGGACGGATGCGGTGCCCTGTGGGGTTGAGTCAGAAACATGTGAGGGCATGTGGGAGGCACAGGGAGGGGTCATCCAGCTGGGGGTCCGCTGCCCCTCCCACCTGGCTCCTTTACATGCAGCCACTGTTTCTAAACTCATTTCCATCTTTTCTCCTCTTTGAGGCACCTGCAGCAGATCTGAGCACCAAAGGCACCTTCCTGGGACTACATACAGTTAGGCCCAGTCCCCGTTTTCATTCAGATACACAGACAGCTGCTCTGAAATGGAAACCCACCAAGCACCCAGCACATTTGCCCAGGTGCAGGGGAAACTCTGGGGACATTCCTGAGGGGTCAGGATCTTTGTGACGGGGCTGCTAGGTTTTGAGTTGACCTTGGATTAACTCTCAAGGACTGGGAGCACAGTGAGTGAGTGCTCCCCAGGGACAGGGGAGTCTCAGTGTCATACACCCATGAGGCACCTACCTGACCCCCCATAAGGGGAGCAGGTGGGAGGTTCTGCAGATTTGCCCAGATCAATGATTAACACCAAGGCTGTGGGCAGAATATCACAGGCCTGCTGCCATAGAATGCATTACACATTAAAGATTCAGCCTTCAGATGGCCGGATCAGGTTGGGGCAGCCTGGGTGGCAAATGTTCCTTAGACTTGACCTGCTACTAGCAGGGCCCAGGTATTGGAAGCCAAAGCCCGTCATGGAGAGGACACAGGCTGTGTCACAGTGAGTCCAGCCTAGGCCATGTCTGGGCTGCTGTGAGACTTTTCCCTGCCTAAGACTGTTTCCTCACCTGTAACCTAGGCATTGTCCTATCTACTCCTCAGGGCTGTCGTGAAGATTAAGACGTCTGTAATGCAAGTATGCCAGTGCAAACAGTCCATTTTTAACACCAAACACCTCCAGCAGGCATTAGTAAACATCACTTGCACAGTTGGCCTCAAAGCTTCCCAACTCCCCTTCATCTAGCCCAAAAGTACAGACACAGGAGGTGCATCTGGGAGGCTGAGGCACTCCCAGCCTGGCCCTGTGGGGTCCTGGTGTGGTTCAGGTACCCAGCGTTCACTATCCCCAGCCCGGGCAGCCCGGCAGCCCAGTGCCCTCTCAGAGCAGCCGCTCAGCATGAACGAGCACATCATTTCAAGGTGGGCTCACTCACCCCGGCTCACCCAGACCCAGCCTCATAAAATGCCAGCCAGGCCGTGCAGGTTAATGAGAAACCCCCGGCTCTCCACAGTCTGGGAGATGTGGGTCAGGACGCCCGGCTCATGCCCGTCGTGCCTGGAATCTCCAGGAACCAATTGGCAGGCCTCCTCACGCAGAGGCCCTGGCCCCTAGTCTGGCCACAGGGCCACTCGGCTCCTGGGCCTCTGATGTGTTTACGACTACAGCTGATGGATGGAGCATGACATGTAAACAGACTGCTCTGCCAAGCACCATGACCAGGCAGGGAGGGAGACAAAGAGAGGGCCCTGCGGCGCCCACAACCCCAGTCCCAGCCAGAGTCCCCAGGAATGGGTACAGACACCACAGGGAGATGAAGCAGTCCTCAGTTGTCCTCCTGGTGTGTTAGGCATAGCTCTGAGTTCCATGTTGAACCCTCAAGCCTGCTCTTCCCAAATCTCTGCTGCCCGAAAATTCTACACAATGACCCGGAGCAGTGCTGAGAGGGGTCTAGAGCTGGGCAGGCCCTGCACACATGACAACAGCCATGAGAGGCATTATTTGCTTGACAGCCTGTTGCCTTGACTTCATTTAACACTTATACATAGTACCTTTTTATGTATTACATATACAAATAGTGTTCATTTCATTTTTAGCAACTTTCTGTTTTATAATTGGGGCCATTTTCCTCCTAGAATCTGAGTGATGGACCTGAAGTCTTCTGGTTTACAGAAGACCCCAGTGAAACTTGGGCTTAGATCAACATTCAGACTCTATCAACTCCAAATAGCAAAAACCCAAATGAGTTTCCTTGAGTCTGACACAGATGACCTACCCATGGACCTGGGGCTTCAGGGCTGCTGGCTCAGTGGCTCAGGGTTAGGGTTAGGCTCAGGGATGTGTTGGGAGCCCAGGCCTATTTTTGTCCCTGCTCTGGGACTCCAGCCAGGTACCCCATCCCCTGTCACAGAGGCACAGAGGCTGCCGCAGCTATGGGAGTCATCATATGCAGGGAAAGAGAACTCACATCTTCTAGAAAGTTTCTCTTCACCAATGAGAAACTTTTCCAGAAGCTTCTGTGAACGTCCCCTCCTCCTCATTGGCCTGACCAATTGCTGGGATAGGGGAAAGGATTGATGGGATACTGAGGGCGGAGAGGAGGCAGGCATAGCTCAGGGGGGGCCACCCACCATGGGGTCTGTGCAACTGACCATCTCGTCACCATTTGTCATTTGTTACAATGCCTGTGCAAAGTCACGTTTTCCACCCTTGGTCGTCTCTGGCCTCAGGATGCCTCACGGCTCTAGCTGGCAGCACTTCCTCATGGCAGTCTCACAATTGGTGGCAGCTAGTTAAGATGAAGTTACCTCCAACCTAGATGGATTTTTTTTAAGTGTGAGTGTCTTCAGGCCAGACCCCTTCCCTAACACCGTGGACAGATTCAGTTTTCCAACCTCTGCTGTCTGCGTCACCACTGTCCAGCAGCTGCTGCACCCAGGACTTTACATGCCTGCTTCACAGGTGAGAACCCAGAGATGTTATACAATTTGGCCAAGGCCACACAGAGGCAGCGCTGGGGCTGAGGATGGAGCCCAAAATGTGTGAAGTTGCTGCAAGGTGACGCTGCCCTTGGACACCTGGTGCCTCCTTCTCAGGCAGCTTGGCAGCCAGGTACAAGCTGTGTTCACTCCCAGTCCCCCAGAGGCTCCTCTCCAAAAGCACCTGCTCTTGGCTCAGGCTATGAGGAAGCACAGCCATTACCAGGCCCTCATGACTTCCCACAATGGCATCTGCTGCAGGGATGCTCAGTTTCTGTCATTCTGAACACCCACCCACCCATCCTGTAACCCCGCAGCCTTTGCAAGACCACCAGCAAGCCTGAACATGAGAGAACACCACTCTCAAGTTCATTCATAAAGATCCACTGACACCCACTGTGTGCCGGGCGCTGTGTAAGGCACAGAGGAAATCTCTAGAGATTGATTGCTCAGGGCTCCATCCATGGCCGACACCCTCCCCAGCCCCAGTCACTCCTGATGGCTCCACCAACACTTTGCTATATGTGATTTGTATCAAATGAATGAAGCCTCCTAGTGGCATCTATTGTATAATCAGGAGCATGTGGGATGCAGTCAAGTCTTTTGAAATACTATTTTCAAAGAGGGGATAAAATGTGGTCCATATGTGTAACAATCTTCTGCAAAGGAGCCATCTCCATTTTGGAATTTGTATACTTAGGCATTGCTATGGGCCCCACCCTGGTGTGAGAGGGAGGCACCTGGTGTCTGCCCAAGTGTTAGTCCAGAGACCCCATGAGCACCAGGCACACCAACCGCCCATGTTTGTGGCTAAGTTCATCCTCTCTCCAAATGCAGTACAGCTGTCTTGAGCTCAGACCACCATGCTTTGGGGATGGGGGCCTAGCATCTGCCCCCAGGGGAGAGGGGCAGCCTAGGTCATTAAAGACAGAGGCACCTCATTCAGCTCCTAAGATACTAAACGGTGTCATGTAAAACCACCACATTCATGTGCACTAAACATGGCCACTCAGCAGCCCCTAGCCCTATCAGCAGCAGGGCCCTCTGCGGCCTCTGTGCCCTCTGCCCAGCTGCTAAGTCAACGTGGAGTGGAGCCGAGAGCTCACTCTCCTCTCAGGGCTGGGTGGCATGGGTTTTGTCCCCTGCCCTCCCTCTCCACCTGGGATGAGCACCCTGGAGCATTCAAATCCCAGCTCTGCCACTTCTCTCCAGCCATCCATCACCCCTCCCCAAGCTAGTTTCCTCCTCCATAAGCCGGGGGTAACCAGAGACCCTCCCAAACAAGAAGATTGTAAGAATGAAATGCACACAGAAAGTCCATGTGGCCATACCCAATAAACAGAAGCAACAAGGACAGCTGATGGCTGTTGTCAAGTCTTCCCCTCCTTTGAGGTGGGCCAGGGACTGCCCTTCAAGGGATACCGTCCAGGCCTCCCTGTAGGTGATGGGGTCACATGGACACTTTCCCTTGCCCTTCCCCATCCTGGCTGTGGGAACCCAGAGTGCCAGTAGCCCTGCCTCAAGCATGCAGAGCGTGAGACCAAAGGGCCATGCAGGCAGACATTAGCCCCCTCACACCCTCCAGGACACCCACCAACCATCACGTCACAAGAAAGACATTCTTCTGTTCTTCCCACCACATTGTTTTGGGAGCTCTTTGTCAGCTCTCTTGCCCTGACTGATACACCACCAGGAGCTCTAGTGGTGATGACAGGTGGTGACAGTCCCCTCCTATGACTGTCCGTCCACGACTGTCTGCATGAGCTGCCACATCTGGGAGCAGAGAGCCAGGGAATCGCAGAGGAAGGAGAACAGGACCGATGCATCAGAGGAGCTGACCTCCCGCCAGCAGGCTGAGGGCCGTCCTCTCAGTCCTCTAGGCTGCCCAATGTGAGACACACCAATGCCTCCCGAGGGCAGAAAGCTCCTGTTCAGCTCTGTTTCCCAGACTGCCGTGAAACTGGCACAGACACTCTCAGGAGGATTGTGAGTCTGGATTTTTTGGGCTGGAAAAACATGCTTGCCAAAACTCTAGGTCATATTCCCCAAATTTCCCACTTACTGTTTCTAATTCAAATCTAAAAATAAACCAGGTCACATACCCAGAGGGAGCAACCCAGGAGCAAGCACCACAGAACGTCACCCCTGCTGGTGTCTGCCATGGAGGGATTACAAAGGACCTGTTTTCCCTGCCGCTATTTTAGTTTTTAAACATTTTCTGCAAATCAAAAACAAAGTCAACTTTTTGATTTTCCACATTGGACTTTGCTAACGAGAAAACCTACCATGGTCTTGGTGTAAACCACCCACAGAATGGAGTCTCTAGTCTCCCCAGCCCTTGGAGCAGTCCCTCTTAATGGCTAGAAACCTCAATTGCTTTGAGCTCTAAGGACCTTGTCCTGGTCCTTAGATCACAGAGCTGGAGGAAGATGGGGATGCAAGGTCTCTGCTTTAAGGGCCAGTACCCCGGGTAGAAGACAGAGCCCAGGTGTGGATGGCGGCCTTCCTTCAACCTGACCCCAGGAACCCTGGTCATTCATCTCACTCAGAGGTGGTGACATATCTCCCTTTTACTTATTCTTCTAGGCTGTCTTCATTCATTCATCCAACATCTACTAAGCAACTATGATGTGCCACACATGTTCCACAGCTGGGATTATGAAAATGCACAAGTTAGCCCGAACTATCTGTGTGCTGGTGGGGACAACAGAAGCAGGGGATCATCGATGAAGGCCCAACCCAGACAGTGTCTTTCGAGCGGAGGTCTGAGGAGCAAGAGGAGTAGCCCGAGCAGAACAGATGTCCCAAGGAGCGAGTAGGGGTTGGCACCAAGGCTGGAAGGGGAAGGAGCTTGCCCTGGGAATGGGAGGACACAGGCTGGAGCAGGGGCAGTCAGGGCAGATGGGCTGGTGTCAGCCTCTTCAGCTCCTGGCATAAGCCCAAGCGGTACAGGGACAACTCTCAAACACAAGAAGACTCAACCCAGGGCTCACACCAGGCACGTACCAGAGCTCAAGTTCACAGTGCTCACAGCCCAGGATGAAAATAGCCCAGATGCCACCACGAGGAGGGGTGCAAGGGAACTGTGATCTGCTCCTGCAATGGAGCATTACACACGTACCAAGGAGGGGGCAGGAGCCTTGGGATGTGCCGCGAAGAGAAGGAAGCAAACCAAAGCACATAGGCTCTAAGTCCCTTTACGTGAAGTATGGGAAGAGGAAAATACATTTATTTTATCTAAATATTTTATTATTTATTTATTTATTTTTGAGACAGAGTCTCAAGCTGTTGCCCTGGGTAAAGTTGCATGGCATTATGCTCACAGCAACTTCCAACTCTTGGGCTCAAGCGATCCTCTTGCCTCAATTTTTCTATTTTTAATAGAGACGGTCTTTTGCTCAGGCTGGTTTTTGAACCCATGAGCTCAAGTAATCCACCTGCCTTGGCCTCTCAGAGTGTTAGGATTACAGGTGTGAACCACCATGCCTGGCCATATTTTATTTTTTGTTTATTGATTTTTTTTAGAGATGAGGGTCTTGCTATGTTGCCCCGGATGGACTCAAAACACCTTGGTTCAAGCAATCCTCCCACCTCAGTCACCCCAGTGCCTGGGACTACAGGTGTACTGCACCTGCCCAGCTAAGTAAATATATTTTAAAATAAACTTAGTACCATAAATGCCAGTATCACTTTCCATAAATTAAAAACTAAAAAAACTAAACACAAAAAGGCAGAAGCTGGAAAGGTGTTGGACACTCTAGCTTCAGGAGGCTTCTTCCTGACATGACCAGAAACTGAACAGGCACCAGAGGCTATGGCCGAAGCCTAGGGTGCCACAGAGTCAGACCGGCCCCACAACTGCTAGCCAGTCCCAGGCAGGGCACTCAGCTTCTCAGGCCCAGCTTCCTCTTCTGTGAGAGGTGACAGAGCCAACTAGTCTTAGAGGTGGGGTGAGAACAAACAACCTTCATTTCAGCAAAAGCTCCACACACGTCAAATTTGACAGATTGTCAAGAGGGTGGTGAACACGTGAGTAAATAGGAAGAGTAGATGGATGGCAAATTCCCACTTTTAATAAATTTCCCAAAGCCTGAAAAATTGCCTTATCCCAATGACGTTTTCCTATGTAAGCATGGTTTGCTTGTGTGTTTCTGGACTTCAGAATCCTGCACATGAGCACAAGCACAGCACACACCTGTGCACACACAAACACACACACAGAGGATTAGACCTGCCCACGCCCAGAAAATATGTAGCTTTATGATTTCCCCCTGAATAAATGAGCCCCACAGCACAATAAATATGGGGAAGGCAATTTCAACTGAAACTCCCACCCAAAATCCATTTCTGCCCCTAAGGCAGTGACTTTCCTGAGCATTCCTAAGATCACTACAGAGTCCAGATATTTTGGAGGAAGCTGAGCTGCTTCTCATTTGTTTGTAGTCTGAGCCACTTCCCTGCAAATGCCCCTGCCAGCCACGCTAGGCCAGGCTGACCAAGAAGGCGCATATGTACTCTACACACACTGGGCTGCAAACTGTCCTCGGAGCAACTGCAAAAAACACACTCTGGTTGGTGAGCAGCCCAAGGTCAGTTTTCATGCCAACGTTTAATGGCTCATCCATGAGGTCTGGGGCCCTGGCAAAGGTACGGCCCAGCAGCTTCTGTGGGAAAACAAGACATTACTGTGGATCTGGTGCCAGGGCTTCACCAAAGGGAACAGGCGCCAACCCTGCACTGTCCCCCTGCCCCCGCCTGTGTACCAGGAGAGGCAATTAAAGCCCTGTGTGGTTCAGATTCTTCCTCTCTACAAATCTAGTTATTATCGCAGTTCTTTCTGAAGCCAGGTGCTGCCCATTAGGTGGACATAAAGTAGCTGTAAGGGAAACTCTAGCAGGTGCTCCTGCGGCAGCAGGTGGGGGGGAGGGTGGGTGTTGTTTGTACCAGCTCCCACCATTGGGTGTGAGGAACAGGAGAGGGGTGCATGTGGCCACCAGCTGGACGCACCAAACCCTGCGCCCTCAATGCCCTTCTGTGGCCCAGTTCCTCCCTGCCATCTGCTTAGAGAGCATCTGCAGGTCCCAGAGAACCAGGGCAAGCCGAGGCCCCAGGCCGACACAGCTACAATCACCCCTGCTGCCTGCCAAGGTGGGGAGGGTGCCTGCCCCATGAGTGAGCTGCCACTTCAGGATCAGTCCCTCAGCACCACTCAGCCTCTCTCTACCTCTCAGGGTGAATGGGGGCCAGTCATCATTGCTGCCAGGTCCAGCTGGTTTCAACCACAAGCCTCCACACGATGGACCCAGGCACCTCCAGCTGGAGGGTCATCTGCTCCCGCCTAATCCTGTGTCTATAGGCCCCATCCCAGATGATGGCCTCCTGCCAACGACAGTGCTGGGGATTCTGTCCTCTCCCCACACCAACCCGAAAGATGTGGAGCCCTGGCTCCCAGGGTCTCTCTCACACTGGGCTCTCCATCACTGCTTTCCCATCTGATGGCCACAAGGGATCCAGATAAAGCTCTAAAGGGTTCCTGACGCCCACAGATCATGATCCATCTGCTCATGATGCCTGTGCAGACACCCAAACACAATTCAGCCTCCTACCACTGCACTTCCTCCTCAGACATTAACCTGACTGAGCACAGACCTTCCTCCATGAGGCCTGGGTGCAGAATGCCGGCTAGGATGCTCCCTCCAGCTAGGACGCTCCCTCTAGCTAGGATGACCCCTCCAGCTGGGACGCCAGACCCCAACCTGCCACTTCAGCCAAGTCACTTCCTCAGCCAATTCTCACTCACTGGACAAATGGGCCCTGAATCCACCCACATTCCAACCAGGGTACTGACGCCAGAGACCTAAAGATGAGCTTATGAAATCTCCACTCTGACTTAGCAGCCAGTCTGACCCTGCCTGACACACCGGCACCTCTTCAACCAAGTAGCACCCGCTCCCTGGGACTGCCTACCCCCACCCTTCAGTGGCCAGGCCAGGGCAGTGCAGGCAGCCAGGCCCCCAGGCCCTGTGGGTCTCTGTGTGCACCTGTGAGGTCAGGCTGCACACCTGGCCCTCAGTCCTCCTGTCCATGAGATACCTCAGTTTTCTTTTCCAGTTAGGGATGAATAAGCCTGAACATCCTTTGCAGGTTGCCTCTGCAGGGGCCAACCCCACTCCAGAAGGAAGAAGAGAAGCAGGAAGAGCCCCTGCAGAGAGCCTGGGCTGTGGGCTGTTTACTCAGAGGCCCCACCAGAACCTGCCAAAGCTACAGGTGTCTTGCCCCAGAGGCCCATCAGCTGCTCTAGCCCCTGCATGCTGCAGGGCATGGGAGTGCGTCCAGGTGTGCGCACACCAGACAGGGCCTGGCACTTAGAAAGGGCGTCCAGAATGAACTCATGAAAGCAAAGGGGGTGAGCTTCTCATGGGAGGAAGATAGTTATGTCCCCAGCCCTGCAGCCAAGAAGGAAGACCATAGGAAGCCCACTGTCCCCAAGTGGCAATTCACTGAGCTCCTAGTCTTGGGATCACATGTCTCAGAACCCAGGGTTCACAGATGACAGCTGTTTGCGTTCACCTGCCCAGGTGCCTTCCCGAGCCTTTAACCCAGGAAGATGATTCAACATCTTCAGCAAGAAGGCAAAGAACAAACCCACCACAAGCTTCATTGTATTTCTTTATGGTTTAGCAAGAGGTGGAAATATGGCAGGAATAATTCCAGATGCTCTCACGGTGGTCTGTCAGGGGTCACCCACACCCTGGATACCCAAGGGCCAGGATAGGTGTGGCAGTAGTCTGGGCAGCTTTTGGAAGGTCTCTGGACCCCAAAGGCATTCAGCTTGGTGTCTCCAGCAGCAGATATTTCTGGAAACTCAAAATCTAAAGGAGAGCACAAATGCTGGCCTTGCTACTAAGCAATTTGTCCTTCAAATCCAAAGGAGGACAGGTGACCACAGGCTGCAGCTACAGCCACTGCCACCTCCATGAAGCCCCCATGGAGCACCACAAGACAGTGAGGCCTGAATCCAATGCTGCCCCAGATCCATTCACAGCCAGCCCTGAGACCACACCAGGGTGCCAGCTTCTCCTGTCTGGGATGAGTCTCATGCTCAGAGGGGCTATAAACATACATAAGAGCAGGGGTGGCGAACACGCGGCTAGAGCCGCATGCGGCTCCCGGCCAAAATGAATTTCGGCTCTTTGCCTCTTATCATTATTTTGTATACTGTGGCTCTTTGCCAAGTTTGGATTTTGTTATGCTGCTTCTGAGGA
>CAUYPK010022091.1:0-14160 GCA_963574355.1 Loris lydekkerianus
CCCCCCCCCCCCCCCCCCCCCCCCCCCCCCCCCCCCCCCCCCCCCCCCCCCCCCCCCCCCCAGGACAGGCACACCTGGGTGATGAGAAACTTGGTGAGGCGTTCAGGCAGCCGGCCCTTCTCGCTAGAGAGGATCATTTCCAACATGTCCCCGTGCAGCTTCTCCATCACCACAAACACTTTCTCAGGTGTCTCAAACATGCACTCCAGGTTCACGATCCCAGGGTGCCGCAGACTCTGGGGGGGGATGGGAAAGATGGGTAAGGGCCAAGGATGCCCACAAACTCAGAGCTTGGAGCGTCAGCCATGGGCACAGGTGTATAGCAAACAAGGAGAAGATGTCCCTGGGGGGGTGGGCACAGGGGGAGGGAAGGGAGATTCCCACAGGCCAAGACAGAGAACCCTACATGCTCTCTGCCTTCCAGGTGCCCAGAAGGAACTTGACATCATGGCACTCAGGTGAAGATGCAGGCTGCAGGAGGAAAGAAGCTTGGAGAAACAAGGAGCTCTGTACATTTGTGTGTGTAAAATCTGTGCCTTTCTCCCTGTTCCCCCAGCCCTAGAGCTATCTGGGTCACCACAGTCACCTGGTCCAACAACCCCACCTCCTCTGCCCACATCCCCACCCAGCCTTCTGGCTCTAATCACATCCAGATGACAGCCAG
The DNA here is from genome assembly GCA_963574355.1 of Loris lydekkerianus. Taxonomy (NCBI): domain Eukaryota; kingdom Metazoa; phylum Chordata; class Mammalia; order Primates; family Lorisidae; genus Loris; species Loris lydekkerianus. The sequence goes on from CAUYPK010022091.1 coordinate 665, forward strand.
AGGGGTTTGCCTAAAGCACACACCTGATCCCGTCCCATCCCTCATTCAAGATCCTTCTAAGGATCCCCAGTTCCCCCAGGACAAAGTACACAGAGTCTGGCTCCATTCTCCTCCCTTATCTCCCCTCCCATTACCTCCTCCTCAAGAGAAGACCTCATGCTCCCTCTCTCAGTCTGTGGGAATCTCCCTTCCCTCCCCCACTGCCCAAGGTCTTTGCACAGGCTGCTTCCTTTGCTCAAAACACTTTCTCCACCCCTTCAGTGTCAACATGCACATGCCCTTCCCCAGGAAGCCTTCCCTGATCACCCCCAGACTGAATCAGTTGCCCACTGAAAGGAAGAAGCAGTAAGGGAAGGCCCTCCCTGGGCCATGGCAGAGATGGTTCCATAGACTCTAGTGGTCACCTGCAGAATGGCCACTTCGTTCCGCAGCTGGCTCTCCTGCTTGGTGGGAAAGCGCAGTTTGTCAATGACCTTTACTGCCACATCTCGGCCTGTCTTCCGGTGCTTTCCTGAGCAGGGGGTAGGAGAGGTTGCAGATGAAATAGCAAGACATCCCAGTCCTAGAAAGAGGACCCCCATTCCTGCTACCCCACTTCTACCATGAGACTCAGCCAGAACTGGACAAAGGTGATGGAAGGCCATCAGGATGGCTCTGAGGGATTCCCAGGAAATATGCTGGGGGGGTGGGGGGGTAGGGGAGAGGAGGGAGGGCGAGAAGGAGCACCCTGGTTTTAAAAAAAAGACTTTAAAGGAGGGGAATCAATAACAAGAACACAAGATTTATAACCAATCAAAAGCTAGGGTCTAGTTCTACAGCCAGAGTGTAGAATTTACTCTTCCTATTCAATTAGAGTCTAGGATATAACCCTATAGCCAATTAAACTATAGAATTTACACTCCCTATTAATAACAAGGAGCCCAATTGATTTTTCCAATGAGAAGAGGAGAATCTGCAACCACCTGCATCGAGGATCTATCTTTTTAAGCCAATCAAAACAGGAGGTAATCATGCAGCCAATTAGAAAGGAAGGTTTGGAGCCAGAGGGACTTCCCAGCCCCAGCGTCCCCTTTGGGCGACCTCTGACACCTCCTTACCTCCATAGACCACTCCAAACTGCCCTGACCCCAGCACTTCATCTGGGAAGATCTGGTAGACAGTGGCGATGTCCTGCAGGGTGATGGTAGGGAGGGTCAAGGGTGCAAGTGGAGGTGGAGAACCAAGGAGGCAAGAGACCAGGGGCGATGGTGTGGGAGGGGGGCATCAGGTGTGGGTAGAAGGCTCACCACATTCTCTTGGATCTGACTGTTGGACACAGAGATGCTCAGAGAAGCTTGTCCTGGGAAGTAGGGTGAGACAGAAGTGAGAGGCGCCCGGATTGGTCTCCCCCATACCTCCAAAGGCGACCCCAGGAGCCACACCACCCACACTTGAGTCGATTGTTTGATACAAAGTACAACTTGAAGCTAGTGATTTCTTCACTATGAACCTTGGTTTTCTCATCTAGAAAATGGGAGAAAATAAAAGGACCTCCCTGTTATGGCCACTGGGAGAAAAAAACTGAGATACATTGAGGGGCTCAAGGAGCGAGGTCACAAATGAATTTTGCTGGGTGGCGCCTGTGGCTCAGTGGGTAGGGCGCCAGCCCCATATGCCGAGGGTGGCGGGTTCAAACCCAGCCCCAGCCAAACTGCAACAACAAATGAATTTTGCTGAATATTTTAACCCATGATCTCAGCACCAAGGGAGGCAACATTGATTCCATTTTACAGAGGATATAGAGGCTTGGAGGGGAAATCTGAACTGACTTCTGCATCTTCCCCTGAACTTGTACCCAAATACAGCCAGACATTTCTAAAGTCCTTATTCTTCTGCCATTTGAATGTCCCTCTCTCCTCCACCTACCCACAGCCCCACCTAGGCCCCTGTGCACCCCTCCCCTCAGGGTCTTTGCTCCCTAGCCTCTTTCCGTCTCCTTGCCTCAACCCTGTCACCTCTTATTCACCCTCCATAGGGAAGCCAGAGGGATCATATTGAAGCAAACCTGACCCTGTCCCTCCCCTGCTCACAACCCTGCCATGGCTCCCAGTGTCCTGAAAAGGAAGTCTAAGCCCCTTAAATGACCTAAACGGCATCTAGAGGTGGGGAATCTGAGACCTTCTGATTTCAAGATCGTTCTTTTTCAAGCACCAAAGAAGGCAAGAAAATCTTCATCTTTCTCTCCTGCACCCCATGTAATAAAAGGATTTATAATGTGAAATCTGGATTTAGTCAAAAGCCTGCTCTTAAGGACAAGGCAAGCCACAAGTTTCCTTAAGACCACAGGTCCCCCATCACTGCAGACACTGCCAACTTCAACCCCTACTATGCTATTCTTGACACACTGGCTTGGAGGGCTTCAAATATAGCAAGGAAATCTCCTACCTCCTAGCCTTTGCACATGTTGTTCCCTCTGCCAAACTTAGCTAAATCCTTCGCATCCTCCAGTCTCAGCTCAAATGTCACTCCTGGGACTATATCATATCACTGCAGCACATGTTGGATGACGATTTTTGTCTGCCACCTACCCTGGATTATTGAGCTCTAGAGCATCAGGACCTACTACTCTCTGATCATTCCTTCCATCTGCTTGAAATGACTTCCCATTTGCTTTCCCCTGTCTCACCCCTCCTCAGCCTGCAGGTCTCAGTTCAGATGTTGCCTCCTCCAAGAAGCCCTCCTGGACACCCAGATTGGGTCCGACACCTCCTCCCTCACAGGCTCCTCCAGCTTCCTGGCTCCTCTGTCCCAACCCTGCCCACCCTGGGTTGTCACTGTCTTGGGATGGGTATTGTGCCCCCACTACACTGTGAGCCCTGTGAGAGCAGGTTCTTGTATGTCTTGGTCACCACTATGTCCCTAGCACTGTGTGCCACATGCTAGGCACTGAGGAGGCACTCAGTACATGCATGAGAAGTCACCTGGAACAAGGCTGAGAGAGGGAATGTGATATGCCCAAGACCATAGCAGGCCAGGGGTTTAAAAGAAATTTGAACCCAGGTCTGCTGAGTCCAGGAGCCACATTCTCAATTGTTTTCCTTCCTCTTGGCTCTTCCCTTCCCCCAGATCCTGCCCTGACCTTTCTACTACCATCCTCTCATGGCCCTGGGGTGGGGGACTTACTGTGTGGTGCATGGCCTGGGGCACTGGGTGCATCCTGGAGGATGACGGGCATCAGGGCCTGGCGGATGGCTGTCTCCCAGCCCCGGGCAGCCTCAGCACCCTGCCCACTTGGCCCACCTGGGGCCCCACCAGGAGTCTCTCCTACGAAGTAGGTGGCATTGGCAGTGATGATTTCGAAGCAGTGTAGGTTGGTGCCTGGTGGCACAAGGCTGAAGTTCTGGGCAGACTCCACAGTGAGGATTTCTGACAGTGGGATTTCCTGGCAGGACATGGAACCAGTGGAGGTGAGGAGGCCAGGCAGACCCTGGGCTCTCCCACTTACTCAGAGGGGCACCCAGGATCCAGTGCCAATGAGGATGGTATGGGTCTGGTTTGCATGGAGGTCAGGAGAGGCCTCTTAGCAGAAGTGATGTTGAAGCAGAGATAGAAAGGTCAGAAGAGATCAAGAGTGCAGGGAATGGCACACACAAAGGCCCTGAGGAAAGACCTGTGCTCAAAGGATGTGCCATAGCCCCATCACCTGGGACAGTGCCTGGCACTCAGTAGGTGCCTGAGAAATGTCTAATGAAGGAAGTGTGTCCACGCAGGGCCTCACAAGCAACAGGGATGAACCTGGGCTTTGTCCAAGGGCCTTAGGGAGCCACCAAAGGGTTCTGAGCTGGGCAAGAGCGGGAGGAACATCCTCTGTGTATGGAAGACAGATGGGGTATGATGAGATCAAGAGGAGAGACCAGGAGGCAGTCTGAGGAGACCCGGGCAGGACAGAAGGCACAGTGACCATGAGTGGGAAATGAGCTGAAAGACAAAAGGAAAGGAAGGAGGGAAGAAGGAAAGACTGACTTAGGTAACTAATAAAACCAGGTGATGAGGCGATTGCAGTGGCTCACACCTGTAATCCTAGCACTCTGGGAGGCTAAGTCTGGTGGATTGCCTGAGCTCAGGAGTTCAAGACCAGCCTGAGCAAGAGTGACCCTGTCTCTACTAAAAATAGAAAAACTAGCTGGCATCATGGCCAGTACCTGTAGTCCCAGCTGCTCAGGAGGGTGAGGCAGGAGAATCGTTTGAATCCAAGAGTTTGAGGTTGCTATGAGCTAGCACTCTATCAGAGAGACAGTGAGACTGTCTCAAAAAACAAAAACAATGACAAACAAACAAAAAAACAAGTGATGAGATAGACACATGGGAGCTGGGGATGGCATTTTAGATAACATGGTCTGGGCAAGTCACAAAGAGGATGCTGGGCAAGACACAAAGGGGAGACGGAATCAGCCGGGGAAAGTACAAGGAAGACACTCCAGGGCAGGTAACAGCGGGGAGTCTGGGTTTTATTCTAAGAGCAATGGGAGCCAGTGGAGGGTTTTGATGGTTTTAATAAAGACCCCCCCCTGGCTGCTACATGGGGAAAAGACTGTGGTTGCAAGCATAGAAGCAAGGACCCACCAAGGAGACTGCTGTAACCTTCCAGGTAAGCGAGTGGCTGGAACGCAGCAGCAGTATGAGGGGAGGGGAGTGATGAATATACATACATAATTCAATAAATTAATTCTAAAGGAATAGCGATGGGAAAAGCTTGTAATTACTGGGAACTCAGTACATGCCACACCCCAAGCAAACTGCTTTAGTGGTTTAGCTCTGAATTAGGTGAGCACTATTATCTGAGGAATTTTGCAGGTAAGAGAGCTTGAGGCAGAGAGGGTAGGGAAGTTGCCCTGGGTCCGCCAGCTGGAGTGGTGGGGCCAGAATCAAATGGGTGGCTTCATTGATGGGGGGGAAGCAGAGAAACTGGGGGTGGGGAGAGAGGGTGAGTCGCAGGATTTGGCTGTAGTACTGGGGCCAGGAGAGTGAGTGGATAAGGATGTGCAAAGAGGGAAGTCTAGGGGAGAGCGTGAAGGCCCACCTTGTAGTATCTGTTGGTTGTGTTGTTCTGGAAGAGTGTGATGCACTTGCAGTCCAGGCGCCAATAGTGCCTCTTCCTCTGGAGGGGATGTTTGAGAGGGTGAGGCTGACCCCTAGGCTGTGCTGTGAAGTCCTGTCTAGTCCCATGGTACTCCTTGGGGCTCCTGGTGCCTGGAGCACCCATGGCAGGGCCCTGGCACTTGCAGCGGCCAAGTTCTCCGCCCCCCACTCTAGCCCCGCCCATGTGGCTCCACACCATCCACAACCCCGCCTCTCTAACTCCAGCCCCACCCCTCCTCTCATCTCCGTCCCTAGCGTGGCTCCGCCCCCACCTAGTCCCCACCTGCTCAAAATATTCCCGCCCTCTTCTAATTAGCTCTAGCTACGCTGCCTCGACCCACTCACCAGCGTGTCCTTATTGCTGTAATGAACCATCCAACCCTCACGCAGTGTGGTGCTGGATTTCCGTGTCGTGTGACGCACTGACTGCACCACCCTCATTAGGGGAATGTACCCCAGGGAGCTGCGGGGGTAGGCAGAGGAAGGGGTAAGAAGTCATAAGCAGGCTCAGCACACATAGCACAGTGGTTACAGCACCAGCCACATACACTGAAGTTGGCCGGTTCGAACCTGGCCAGGGCCAGTTAACCAACAATGACAACTGCAACAAAAAATAGCTGGGCGCTGTGGTGGGCGCCTGTAGTCCCAGCTACTTGGGAGGCTGAGGCAAGAGAATCGCTTAAGCCCAAGAGTTGGAGGTTGTTGTGAGCTGTGACCCTACAGAACTCTACAGAGGGTAGAGTTTGAGACTCTGTATCAAAAAAAAAAAGTCATGAGCAGAAAGGTCCATACTGCCTGGGGTGGCAGGGGACATCTCCGGGCAACCAGGTAGTTGAGTTTTGGGTTTTTTCCCCCTGTTTTTGACACTTCTCCCCAGTTCTCCCCCTCCCGTGTCTTCCAGTCTTCTCACAATGAGGAAGGGGACACTCGGCTAATTTTTTAACTTATTGTAGTTGATGGGGGTTTCTACAATGCCCAGGCTACTCTCAGACTCCTGGCTTCAAGTGATCCACCACAGCCTCCCAAAGTGCTGAGATGACAGGCATTACCTCTGCCTCCAGCTTGAAGAAGGGTATTCTTGAGAAGGCCTTGATAAGAGGCTGGTTCCCAAGTCAGGCTGCCTGCTAAATTACCTAACCCCTTCATAACTCAGTTTCTCCACCCAAATGGGTTTCTGTGAGGAGCAAAACCTTTCTAAGGAGTTTAGCACAGTGCCTGGCACACAGAGGACCTCTAACAAGTGCTAATTAGCATTTAGCCCAGTGATTGTGGAGGCAGCTGGGTGACATTGGACAAGCGATTCAGCCTCTCTGTACCTCTTTTCCTTCATCTGTACTCATGCTGTTATTACAGTGAGGAGAGGCTGACCTGCCCACATCCAAAACTGACAATCTCTTGATCTCTGTGCTACATCAGGACCCAGGTGGCCTTGGCCTCTTCCCTTTGCCTGAGTCTGTTTCCTCACCTGTGAAATAGGCTCCTTTTCCCAGCATCATTCAACACAAACCCCTCAAGGTCCAACGCTTACAGACCATTATTGTGTTACTAGGGAAAACCTGGGAGAAAAGAAATCTCAGGCTGTTTGGTTTCAGTGGCACCAGCATGTAACACTTCATGATCACTGTGACCTACTTACCTGTCCCCTCTTGGAACTCTTCTAGCCTCTTCCCCTTGCCCTCCCTGCTCCAGACACATGGGTCCCTTTGCTGTTCCTGTAGCATGTTTGGTCTCTCCTCAGGGCCTTTGCACTTACTGGTCCCCACTGTCTAGAAGGTGTTTCCCATATCTTCCACATGGCTCCTCTTTCTCTTCAAATATCACCTTAGAGAAATCCCCCTTAATTACCCTAGCTAATACCAGGTCTCCCATTCTCCATCTCCTCTTCTCTTATTTTATTTATTTATTTATTTATTTATTTATTTATTTATTTATTTATTTATTGAGACAGAGTCTCATTCCATCACCCTGAGTAGAGTGCCATGGCATCATCATAGCTCACAGCAACCTCAAACTCTTGGGCTCAAGTGATCCTCTTGCCTCAGCCTCCTGAGTAGCTGGGACTATAGGCATCCTTTGTTTTATTTTTATTTGTAGCAGTTGTCTGATGCTATGAATGCATTTATTTACTAGCTATCTTCCCAGTGAGACTGTCAGCTCCCTGATGGCAGAGAATTTTACCCATGTTATTCTAGCTGTGCATCTGGAGTCAGAACACAGCAGGTGTAAATTAAAGATTTACTGATGCACCTGTGAAAGCGGCCATATGACTTTATACTGCCCTGGGTTTTTGGGGTGAAGTCTCAGCTCCTCTCCCTTATTAACTGTTGGCTAAAGCCCCTGAATCTCAACCTTCTTTTGTTTCTTTTTTTTCTTTTTTGAGACACAGTCTCACTCTGTAGCCTTGGGTAGAGTTCTGTCATTACCTCACAGAAACCACAAACTCCTGAGTTGAAGCAATCCTCTTGCCTCAGATGACAGGCATGTGCCACCATGCCTGGCTATTTTTTCTACTTTTAGTAGAGACGGGTCTCACTCTTGCTCAGGCTGATCTCAAACTCCTGAGTCAAGTAATCCATTTGCTTCAGTCTCCCAAAGTGCTGGGATTACAGGTGTGAGCAACTGCGCCCGTATTTTTGTTGTTGTTGTTGAGACAGTCTTACTCTGTCACCCTGGGTACAGTGCCATGGCATCACAGCTCACTCTTGGGCTTAAGAAATCCTCTTGCTTCAGCCGCCTAAGTATCTAGGACTACAGGCGTCTGCCACAACACTGGCTAGTTTTTCTATTTTTAGTAGAGATGGTGGTCTCACTCTTGCTCAGGCTGATCTTGAACTCTTGAGCTCATGCGTTCCACCCACCTCAGGCTGCCAGAATGCTAGCATATAGGCCTGAGCCACTGCACCTGGTCTGATCTCAACCTTCTAAGAGAAATGAGGATAATAATCCCTATGGGAAAGATCATTTAAGAAGAAATGCTTTAATAGGTTCCACAGTTTTTAAAAAAATATTATGTATCCATTATTAACACATTAACTCCCATGTGAGTTGTATTTAATTTATGCTACTTTTAATCTTGGAGCCACGTGAAGCATATATAACTCACAGATCTCTTGCATATTAACACACTAGGAAATAAAATGATTTTCCCCTGGGGTGACAGTGTTTTATTAGGTTAAGAGGCATGTGAATTATATATGCTTCATGAGGCCACAGCTCAACATGGCAGTTAATGTGCTTGACCTAATTCAACAATAAAAATAAATAAATTAAAAATAATAATAATAATAATAATGTGCTTGACCTATAACACATTGGGTCCCCAGGGGAAAATACTATTTTCCTAGTGTGGCAGTCAATGTGTTAAAATATTTTTGTGTACCTACTCTCAGCAATGATATTTATTTACATGTGTATTACTATATTTTTACATTTATTTATAAATGTATTAATAATGCTGAGCAAGCATAGTGGCTCATTCTTGTAATCCTAGCACTTTGGAAGGCTAAGATGGGAGGATCACTAGAGGCCAGGAGTTTGAGATCAACCTGGGGAACATAGTGAGATGCCACTCTACAAAAAATAATTATAATAAAAAAAATTAGCCAGGTGTGGTGGTAGTACCTGTAGTCCCACCTATTCTGGAGGCTGAGGCAGGAGGATCACTTGAGTCCAGAAATTTAGGGTTGCTATGAGCTAGATTGACACCATGGCACTCTACATGGCACTCTACCGAAGGTGACAGAGTGAAACTGTCTCAAAAAAAAGCAAGAGACTGATTTGGGTGGATTACTTGAGCTCACAAGTTTGAGACTAGCCTGAGCAAGAGCGAGACCCCATTTTCAAAAATAGCTGGGACTGTGGTCAGTGCCTATAGTCCTAGCTACTTGGGAGGCTGAGGCAAGAGGATCACTTGAGCCCAAGAGTCTGAGGTTGTCGTGAGCTATGCTGTATGGCACTCTACCAAGGGCAAAAAAGTGAGACTCTGTCACAAAATAAAACAAAACACTGTTATGAGTGACCAGTCAGTACCTAAGGGATATGACTTAAAAATATGAAATGCTTCATAAATTTGCATGTCATCCTGTCCAGGGACCACGTTAATCTTCTCTGTGTTGTTCCAATTTTAGCATATGTGCCACCAAAGTGAGCATCACGATGTGTTTTTTTTTTTTTTTTTTTTTTGAGACAGAGTCTCACTATGTTGCCTTCCATAGAGTGCTGTGGCATTATAGCTCACAGCAACCTCAAACTCTTGGGCTTAACTGATTCTTTTGCCTCAGCCTCCCAAGTAGCTGGGACTATAGGTGCCTGCCATAACATCTGGCTAGTTTTTAGAGATGGGATCACGCTCTGGTTCAGGCTGGTCTCAAACTTGTGAGCTCAAGCAATCCACCTGTCTTGGCCTCCCAAGTGCTGCGATTTACAGGCATGAGCAACTGCAGCTGGCCCCAGTATTACAATTTTAATACAGCGTTTTCCACAATTTTTTTGGCACCCTCTGTATAAGGTGGTGTCAGCCCATTGTTCATGTGAGAAAGTTGAGGTTGGAGGGAAAGGGCTTCCCCGAGGCCTCTTAGAGCATTCTGTGGGTACCTCTGGGCTTTGCCTCCCTCGCCTTCCTCTTCCTCACTGGCATGAAGGGCGTTCTCCGAGTGGGAGCCTGGGATGATACCGGAGTCATCTGACTCATCTATGAGGGAGCTCTTGTCAGCCTCGCTGAAATCAGTAGCCTCCTCCATTGGCACATCTGGGAAACATGGAGCCATCAGAGAGTCCTCTACTCAGTCCTGCCATGCCCTGTTACCTCTATTGATGAATGGGTCCTCTCAGTTTCTCCTGACCTCTTACCTCCATTGATGAGAGCCTCCCCCAGGCAGTTGTTAGGGACTCGGGTAGCACAGCGTTTGTGACAGTTAAACTTGCAGTCTGGTAGGAAGACAGGGAACAAGGGGAAAGACAGGTTACCTATAATGGTTGAACCTTGACCCCTAACCCTCAAAGCTTAAAAGAGTCTACTTTTTCTGTCTGGGTTAGAAAATCTGGCTTCCCATCCTTAGTCATTTCCCTCCTGTGAGCCAATGGTTTCCTCATCTATGAGGAGTTGAGATTAAGTGGGAATACTTTGGGCCACACTCAAAATGCTTATGACTGTAAGGTTCTAACACTGTAAGTTTCCACTAACCTAGACTCCAAAATCTAGAATATAATGGGTTCTAGCAAACTATGACTCTAGACTCTAGGGCTGGGCTTCTCACCCTTTGGTGCTATTAACATTTTGGGCTGGATAATACTTTGTTCTTGGAGGCTGTTCTGTGCATTGTAGGATGTTTAACGGCATCCCTAACCTGCATGCCACTGGATGCCAGTAGCATCATCCCAGTGTGACAAACAAAAATGTCTCTAAACCACTGTAAACATCTCCTGGGGCAAAACTGCTCCTGGTTGAGAACCACCACTCTAGAGTTTGAAGATTCCAAGGTTCTAGGCACTACATATCAAAGATTCTAGAGTTTGCTGAAAATCTATTTTTGAAAGTTCTATGGTTCTAGATTTCTATATGTCAATGATTCTATGAGTCTATGATTCTAGCTTCTAAGACTCCTTTATTTATGTATTTTTTATTTTTTTTGAGACAGAGCCTCAAGCTGTCACCCTGGGTAGAATGCTGTGGCATCACAGCTCACAGTTACTTCCAACTCCTGGGCTCAAGCAATTCTCTTGCCTCAGCTTCCCAAGTAGCTGGGACTACAGGCCCCTGTCACAATGCCTGGCTATTTTTTGGTTGCAGCCATCATTATTGTTTGGCAGGCCTGGGCTGGTGTATATGGCTGGCACCGTAGGCTGCTTGAGCCACAGGTGCCGAAACAAGACTCCTTTTTTTTTAAAAAGTCTATTTAATGTCTGAGGCTTCAGGGTTTCATATATTTAAACTCAAAAAGTTGACAATTCTATATTCTTGATTTCTCTTCCTCTGATGATCCCAAGGTTCTAGGATTCTATATGTCTAAGATTTGTAGACATATAGACAATATGTCTAAATTGTAGACATATAGACAATATGTCTAAATTGTAGAATTTGATAGCTCTATAGTTCTTTAGCTCTAAAATTATAAAATTCCAGAATTTGATTGTTCAAAGTTCTGGGAGTCTACATTTATAAGATTCTAGAATTTGATGATTACAAGATTATAACTTTCTAGACTTCTAAGACTCTCAAATTTGATGCATTTAAGCTTCTGTTATTCTGAAATCCCCTGGTTCCAAAATTCTACTATTCTGAGAATCTGTAACTCAGTAAGTCTAAGATTATGGCCTAAAGTTCTGTGGTTATTTTAGTTGAACTTTATGATTCCAGAATTCTTTTTTTGTTTATTTTTTCTTTTCTTTTTTTTGAGACAGTCTCACTATGTCGCCCTGGTAGAGTACTATGGTGTCACAGCTCACAGCAACCTCAACTCTTGGGCTTAAATGATTCTCCTGCCTCAGCCTCCCAAGTAGCCGGGACCACAGGCCCTGCCACAACGCAGGGCTAGATTCTAACCCACCAGCTCTAGTGTATGTGGCTGGCGCCTTAGCCACTGAGCTATATAGGTGCTGAACCGATTCTAGAATTCTTAACTCCTATCTCTAGGGTTCTCTAAAACTGTACAGTTTTAGAATTCAATGCTAAGTGCTTTATGAATCCAGATTTCTTAGGTACTAGGATTCCAAGGTTCTGTAAAATAACATTCTAAAATTTCAGAATTCCAAAGGTTCCAGACTGCCAGGATACAGGAAACTACCCTTCTGAGGCCCTGTGTTTCTAAGGATCAGAATACTGTGCTGAAATGCTTGTGTCCTGCCACAAACCCTGATTATTAGGAAACGGGGAGGTTCTGCCCGATCTGTCTTTCAAGTCAAAGCCCCATTCACCTTTGCACTGCAGGCCCTGCCGGAACAGGCCCTTGAGAAGTTTCTTACAGGCCTGGCAAACGGTGGGCCGTGTGTAGCTGTGAATGAGGAAGGTGTGGGGCACCTTGACCTTGGAGAGCAGCATCTTGTCCAGCTCAATCGGGCGGCCGGTGTAGGATGAAACAGAAGAGGAGGAGGAGGAGGATGGTGGCCGGCGAGGCAAGAGATCGGTGGTGCTGCGGCTCTGAAAGAGACAGTAGGAGGGAAACATCACTGCATTGCCCTCAGGCTAGGGCCCTGTCACCCCCCAGCCACCAAGCCGTCCTACTCCCCAAACCCTCACCAGCTCGTCAGCCGTACAAGGCAGAGATTCGGAGGTACCAAGGCGCACGGAGTGGCCACTGGCCAGCGACGTGGATGACAAGCGCCTCTTGCGGGCCCCACTGCAGTTGTTGGGGATGCTGAAGGCGCAGCGCTTGTGGTAGTTCAGTCCGCAGCCTGAAGGGGGCACCAGAGAGTCAGAGACAAAGCCTCCGTCCCCCTTAGGCCTGTCACCCCTTCTTGAGCAGCTCTGCCCTCTCCATTCAAACGTCCACTCAGCCCTGTCCCTTTTTTTCCCCAATTCAATCCCCTCCAAGAAGCACTACTCTCATTAAGAGCACCAACCCCAAGCTCTACCTCAGTTCCAGTTTGTAGCCCTCCCACCCAACCTGCCCCCCTATCCTGTAAACCTCGGAACATGCAACCCCACTGCCCCCCACTCTACCTCTTCCCACCAGCAAGAAGGGACACCTGGAAGGTAGCTCCCAAAGCTCCGCCCCAGCCCCAGCCCTCTAGGATCAGCACCTCCCTTGAATCCTCTCCAAGGACTGTGTACTTCTATCTCTGTCCCACCCTTTTCTGTGCCTCACCCTATCCTCAACTTTCCAAGAGAAGCCCCCTTTCTCCAGCAACCCTGCAAAATTCACCATCAACCCTCCAGGTCTGCCCATCCTCTCATCTGGCCCCCCTTTCTCTTTTCTGTAGGTCTGGAATCTAGGAGATCCCTTAGGGAGCCTCTTAGTGTGATTAAAGTCAATGAAAAACAGCAAAAACCCCATTCAGGCGGAACTGCTAATGGCCCAAACCCTCTGGGAAAAGAAAGGCTGGGTCACCCCACCAGTTGTAGAAATGAAGGCTGTAACAGTTGTACTTCTTTCTTGTTTCATTATGAAATATGTGTATACAAAGTAATTTCTTTTTCCCTCTTTTATCCTCTGATCATCTAACATAAGATTTATTTTTTTTATTTAAGAAATTTTATTGCTCAGAACAAAAATATGGAACGCTTAACAAATTTGTGTATCGAGATGCAACATGCTAAAAATTTTTAAGATAAATTAAACAATATTAATTTTTAAATGCACATAGCTATAATCCATAAATGTAAGTTGTAAGCATCTCTCCTGAAGTATAATAGTCTGGAGAAATACTTTAAAATTATACAT
>CAUYPK010022092.1:0-30608 GCA_963574355.1 Loris lydekkerianus
CAGATCTATTTTTAGATCTCTTAAGTGTTCTCCAAACATCTTTCCAAAAGGAATGTATTAATTTGCATTCCCACCAGCAGTGTAGAAGTGTTCCCTTTTCTCCACATCCACGCCAACATCTCTGGTCTTGGGATTTTGTGATGTGGGCTAATCTTACCGGAATTAAGCAACCTCCAACTCTTGGGCTTAAGTGATTCTCTTGCCTCAGCCTCCCTAGTAGCTGGAACTACTACAGATGCCCGCCACAATGCTCGGCTAATTTTTTGTTGCAGTTGTCATTGTTGTTTAGCAGGCCCGGGCCAGGTTCAAACCTGCCAGCTTCGGTGCATGTGGCTGGCGCTAATAACCACTGAGCTATGGGAGACACCAAATTTTCTCATCTTTCTGTGCGTTGTGCTGATTGATTTTTCAGCAAAACTTCAGAGAGCAAAAAGTTTTTCTTTGCCCCTAGAAAGGCCTTCTCCTCTTGCAGACCCAGCTTGGGTGGCATTTCCACCATGAAATCCTATCCAACTGCTGTAGCCCCTTAAGTGCTCCCTCCTCTGGACTCAGGCGGTTTTTATTGTTTGTATCCCTAATTTGAGTACATCAGAAATGTCTTTACATTATTGTTTATAAAACATAAATGCTATGTCTCTAAGTGAAGTGCAGATAATTTGATAGCAAGGACTATGGTGTATGTCTACAGTAACATACCCTGAAAAGGAATTTCTGATTTCTAGATTTATCCATATGAAAAGTAAAACATGCTTAATGCAAGGCATTTACAGATAAGGAAGAAATTACAGAGAATCCAGATTTTCAGATCCTCAGTAGATTATGAAGTTTATCTGAACACTTGTTTGTTTTAGAAGAATTTAGTGTCTTGCTTATAATATGTGCCCAATAGATGGAAGTTATTGATAATAATGATTATCATGGAATCATGGAATCTCAGATGGAGCAGGCTAAAGACATACTCATTAGAACAGCATTTGTTAAGTTCCAGTTATGGAAAGTACAGGCAGAGTAGTGATGTGTGAAGAAGCCTGATTTGGTATCAGTCAGAACTTGATTCTTTAATACCTTCACTATGTCACCTTGAGCAAGTACTTGACTTTACTTAGCATCAGTTTCCCTGTTTATAAAAAAAAAAAAAAAATAGCCTGGACATGTGGCTCATACCTATAATCCCAGCACCTTGGGAGGCCAAGGCAGAAGGATCACTTGAGGCTAAGAGTTCGAGATCAGCCTGGGCAAAGTATGAAGATTCTCATCTCTACAAAAAATTAAAATATTAGCCAGGTATAATGGTAACTGTAGTACTGCAGTCCTAGCTACTTGGGAGGCTGAGGCAGGAAACTGTTTAAGCTTAGGAGTTAGAGGTTGCTATGAGCTGTGATCACACCACTGCACACCAGCCTGGAATAGAATCAGAGCATGATTCTACCTCTAAAAACCTAACTGTAAAAAAAAAAAGATAATAAATCCTTCAACCTGTTACTATGATGATCAGTATAAGTAACACATTCGTTCGTTACACATTTGACACATAGTAGGTCCATAAGAACTGGTAGTAGTAATTTCTGTCTCTTTTTTTTTTTTTTTGCTGTTTTTGGCCAGGGCTGGGCTCGAACCCGCCACCTCCAGCATGTGGGGCCAGCACCCTACTCATTTGAGCCCCAGGCGCCACCCTGTCTCTATTATTTTTTAAAGAAAGTTTACACCCAGGTGGCAGAGTCAACAATCCCTTATCTAGCATGAAAGTATTTACCTGCCTGCCCCAGTGTTTAATGTCCAAAACAGAATTCATTCCCATGGGTTTGAGGATTATTCCCTATTAGCATGCCCAACACATTAATCTATCAGTGTTTACTGCTTAATGGGAATTTGTTTATCAGCCCTAAGAGCTAACAGATGCATTGATTCGCTCTTGTAGCAATCATGTACTATGTCCCAGACACTACACAGGACAAATACAGAGATGAATAAAATGTTTATGAGCCTTTCCTCTGGCTGGGTTAAAGTCAGTGTCCTCACTTGAAAGAAAGCAGAGAGAAGAGGGAGGAAAACGAAGGGCCAGATGAGGTAACTAACACGTCAAAAGGACAGAATAAAGTGTTCCAGTGGGTGCTCTGTGTCCTTTATCATGTGGCCTAGGAACAGGCCCGGCTGACTTAGAAGGAGAGGAAACAGTATATAAAAAAGAATTGGATCAATTGTTAGCTGTTTTTAAGCAAATCCATATCTGAGTTTGTTATCCAGAGTAGCGTATGGTTTTGAAGTCCTGCCCGCTACACATGGAGCAGTGAGGGCAGGAGGCCGTGGGGACACGGGTCTAGGCTTCCTGACGTCTCCCATCCGCCAGCATATCCAAAATTTGGGGCATCTCCTTCTCAATGTGGCCAAAATTTCCTTCTGAACAATAAAAAAGGGTATGCTACATGAATTAATTTTTTAAGTAAAAGGCAAATAGGAGACCTATTTTAAGGAATGAATTGTTTTAGAGAAGACCCTAAATAATACGAATCACTTGCATGCAAAAAAAAAAATTAGGATAATTATATAGGCCTGATGGAGCTGTACTTGGCCCCACCCTCATATCCATTGCATTTGCATTTCTCTATACTGGAAATATTACACAAGTCGACGTCTTTCAAAACAATCTGTAATTCAAATTTTCACTAGTCCGTACCAACTTTAACCCCTAATGCATCCAAATTAGTAAGGCTCGATTGTAGTTTCTTAAAACCCGTGGGATCTGATTTAAGTTCACCGACATCACTTTCTCCTGAATTCTTCGGAGGCAACCCGCGTCCACCATGCAGCCCTCCTCCCCCCACTTCACTTTGGCCGCATCTACATACTAAGAAATTTGGGACCACTGCTCCCACTCAAACGCCATTTCCTCCTTTTACCCAGAAGCTAATCGAGTTACAGCCTCAAATTAGAATTAATCGCTTGACATATTTTATAATTTATGAGATTGTTGCATCTGATGTGAGGTGATCAAGTTTTATGATCTATGTCTGCGTTGTGGTTTATTGACTCAGAGTTTGGGTATTTGGCTTCTAAAAATGGATTTAATATGGCCAGATTAGTTAGCCCTTTCTATGAAGACCACCCAGAGTCGCTTCCCAGTAGTCCCAGAGTCCTTCCTAATCCCTTCAATACCCCCTCAATATTAAGGCTGCTCAGAAGCCGCACATGTGCTTCATCAGGGTAATAGCAGCAATTCCTTGTGTTTGTATAATGCTTAATATTTTTCGAAGCGCTGTTGTTAAATGTCATATCCTCCCAAACCAGGTTTGGTGATAGGAAACTGAGAAGAATCTCATTTTCCTCATTAAAATAAAGTAAAAAAAAATGTTAATACCAGAGGAGATGGAGCTGCCAGTCCTGCAGTTCCACGTTCATTAGCAGAATCTTGCTCAGAGCTGCTGAGTTTCACGTTGTGCAGAGCAGTCATGGACAGTCGAATTAGTCCTGTCACCTCTCTTCGGTTGCCCCAGAGAGCCCCGCTGCTCTTCTCTGCAGCTCTCCCCTACTGAGGCAGGGTCATCTGTCTGGGTAAGTGACAAGGAGCCACATGCCAGCTACCTTCCCTCAAGCTGCCCCTGTCAGTTGTGATCAGTGCAACAAGGCAAAGCCCTCTCAGCTGCCCTCCATTCGGAAATTCTCCTTCGGGTTTTTCTGTGCTCAATGCAATCAGTCCAGAGACATTAGGCCCTCGAAGCTGGCTCAGACACAGTCGTGATACTTCACCTGCTAAGTAGCTCTGGGACTTTTTCCAGTCCTTAAGATCTAACAAGCCACCCTCCCTGCAATCACAGCTTTGTTGAAGTCCTGCCACCAGCACAAGAAGTCAGAACAGGCTTGCCTGGCAGGGGCAGCGCCCACAGGGAGGCTGGGAAGCCTGGCAGAGACTGCGAGAAGCAGGGCAGCTCCTGAAAGGCCCTCCACTGACTTCCACATCTGTCCCATTCAGAATGTGATGCTGTATGTGACCTCAGCACAGCTCCAGAGACTGACAGTAGAGCCTGCATCTGTGTGCTTCTGCGTCCTTCACCTTACTGCCGTTGATCTAAGTTTCTTTACACTATGATACTTCCTGAAAAATCCCAGCACTGTTTCAAGATGGTGCTATTCCGTGAGATGCCTTTATAGAATAGCTTTAACTTTGTGATGTCTCGCTCTGTCCCCTCAATGGCACATTCATGCACCTAGAAAGTACTTGGGAGCCTCAACAGAAACCTGAGCAATTGCCCACTTATCTTACTTCTGGCAGATGTGGTCATCATTAGTGCTGGCTTTCACACACATGATGGATCCACACTTCCCTCTTCTCTGATGTTAGAAATAGAATGGGACTCACTTTGTTCAATAAAGAGAACAGAAGTGATATGTGTCACTTCCAGGGAAAAGTCTCACAGCCAGCAGGTGGCTAGTCATATCCCTGCCCCACAGCTGCACTGGTGGTTGACACAGGGGTCAGGACAGTGCTTCCATGTGCCTGGGCCCCAGTGACCATGATGAGCAGGGCCCTCCAAATTAACAATGGACACATAGCACAAACAGGAAATACAGTTACATTGCGTTATGCGGTTGAGATCTTTGAGCTGTTTGTTAGAGCACCATCAACTGGCCCAACCCAACCAAACCCTGGGTAAAGACAGGAGAGCAGGACCTGAGAACCAATCAGATGGTTCAGCAGTGCAAGAATCTATCTGACCTCCAGGGAAGAGAGGGTACAAATCAGATCAGCAGCTCCAGTTTGATCAGACAAAGCAGCAGAAAGTCACTGCAGCCACTACTGCCACACGCTGAAATAATATGTAAAACGTGTGGCTTGTTGTCAAGATAATTCCACTTCCTGAAAGTCTCTCTCATTTTGGAGCGGGTGCACATTACACATTTTCTTCACTACATTTTCAGAAACAAAGGAAGAGAAAAAAGGATCCTGCCAAACAGCATTTATATTTAGCATGCACCATATGCACATGTGCGGTACAGAGTACAAAGACATGTGGCAGTCCCGCCAGATTGAAGTCAGCAGGAGCGAGCAGGAGATATAATACACAAGTGCGAGACTCTCAGTAGTATAAATGTAGGCATTTCTGAGAACAGAACGGCTCTTTGTGTCTTCACTTCACAAGATTCTTCAGTAGCCACTTCAGAATATTCTAGGGAGCATAATCTTTAGATGCAAGGCCATGAGTGAAAGGAGGGCTCGGTGGGCGCATGGCCTTTGAAGAGGAGTGCAGTTACTCAGGGCCTCTGCTGCTTCTTGCTAATCCACTTTACTACGTCCCCCTCTATGGAGCTCGCTTCTGAACGGGAGGTTTTCTCCTCACAGTCACAGAGGTAGAAAACATTTTGAGGGAAAGATGGTGTCTACCAGCATCAAAGCTACCCCTACGGGAACTGTGTGCTTCCTGATTGTGAAGGGAGCATGAGAGTGAAGTTCTCGGGCCCTAAAGAGGGAACTGAATCTAGGAAACTGCAGATAAGGGAGGAAAAGCAAACATCGGACACACAACTGGGTGTAGAATGGCAAGACAGTGGCCCTGGTCAGCTTTAAAGCAGCAGGGGAGCATTGGGAGGGAAGGCCATTCCCCACTCCCAGCTTCCAAGGGAGGGATTTCCCTAAAGGAATACCTGGTTATTCACAGCCCTTCACTCACACCACCCCAGTGAGATAGTGTCTTGTTGGGTGGATAGATTTTGAAGGAAAAGCAGGTGAGCTTCACTCAGCAATGCCCTTTGTCTTCCTGGCCCACCCCAGCCCAGCAGGGTGGTGACTGGGTGATAAGTCTCCCCGCAAGACTCTTCTGTAGGCATAAAGGTACATCCTCCTGTCAATTTCTATCAGTAACTAATAATAATTGGGTTTATATCTACCTCCCCTATTTCTTGAAGTATTGTTATTCCTCTCCTATTTTTTATTCTTCCAATCATTTAGAGTTACTGGAGGGCATCAGATGAGACTAAGTGGTTTTTTCCACCATTACCATTGTACATCCCCACGGGGAGTGACCAAAGTAGATAACATGTGTTTCTTTCCTGGGCCTCGTCCTACTAAAGGCATATGTTTTGTGACCAGAACTCAATTCATCAAAGGTTAAATCTTATCAAAAACATGGAATATTCTTGCTATGTTCTGAATGTTTGTGTCTTCCCTTAAAATGCATATGTTAAAATCCTAATCCCCAATGTGATGATATTACGTGGAGCTTTTGGAGGCGGCTGGTCATGACTGCCACCCTCATGAATGGAATTAGTGCCCTCATAAAAGAGGCCTGAGAGAGCTTGTTTACCCATTCTGTCATATGAGGACACAGCAAGAAGGTGCCATCTATGAAGCAGAAAGTGAGCCTCTCCCCACCAGACACCAAATCTGCTGGCACCTCAATCTTAGATTTTCTGGCCTCTAGAACTGTATGAAATAAATTTCTATTGCTTATAATTATTCAGTCTAAGGTATTTTTATTGTAGCAGCCTAAATGGGTTAAGACAATTCTAAAGTAAAATTATCTACTTTTAGCCCTTAAGTGTTTTAGAAGTACAATGTTGTTATCTCACTTTGTGTCACTAAAAGGAAATACCTGAAGCCAGGTAATTTGTAAAGAAAAGATGTTTATTTGACTCATGGTTCTAGACTAAATAAGAAGCATGGCGCCAGTATCTGCTTCTGGTAAGGGAATTAGGGAACTTTCAATCAAGGTAGAAGGTGAAGGGGGAGCAGGCATGTCACATGGAGAAAAAAGGAGCAAAAAAAAAAAAAGGAGCTGGTGTCAGGCTCTCCCATGAATTATAAAGTGAGAACTCATTCATTGTTGTGGGGAGGGCACCAAGGCATTCATGAGAAATCCACCCTCATGACCCAAATCCTTCTCCCATTCCCTACATTCAACACAAGGAATCAAATATCAAGGTGAGGATTTGGAGGGGACAAATATCCAAACCATATGACAAGTATAGCCATTTCTATAGATTTCCTGATTTATAAAGTTTCTAATGAGCCTCCACTGGAAAAATAGATTCAACCTCAGATCACCATTAATATCATATTTACTGGTCATTATGAAAGTTTTGAGATACACAAAAATCAAGAAATATAAAATCCACATGAACAGAAACAAATGAAGCCCTCCCAGCAACACCATTAAGCCAAGCAAGCTGAAACTTCCACGGGTAAATCAGAAAGGACACTGTTGACTTGTGTTTCTTAGAAGTGAAATAATGGATGCAGCCTGTCTCAAAACTTTCATAGTGATTCATGTATATAGACATGTTTAGGTTGGTCCAATGGAGACCAACCTAAGGTACATTCTAAGAGAATTCACCTCAAAGAAAGAAGAGAAGTTAGAGCCAGCAATAGATACTGATTGCTGATGGTGAGTGGTCCTTCCAAAAAGTACAATAGTTGATACTGGAACTTACCTAGACATGCCCAGCTAGAGGCTTAGATTTACACTGACACAAAGAGGCTATGTGTACATGAATAAGTTTAAAGAATTATATTAATCTCTGAAATTTGGTGCGGGGGGGGAAGGTCAAGAAACTTTCATGTGGGACTTCCTACAACTGAGCATAGCAAGTAGGAAGCATGTTCCTTCTCAATTTACAAATAGAACAATAGGAATATCCAGCCTTCAGGTACAGCAGGTATGATCCATGCTCACAGACTTAGTTCACACAGTTCCAGCTCCTTTTGTGTCCAGGTAGCAGCATGGCACCATCCAAAGTCTTGAGACAAAGGTGCATTTAGCTGTGGAGAAGCACGCTGCACTCCTAAAGTTATGGAGCTGCAACCTACCTAGACTGTATCATATAATAGTCAAAGCTCATCGGTGTAAACATGAGAGCTTCCCTGGTGAGTCCTAGAATTACCTGGAGAAGATAGCACCTCCTGTACTAATTAGAACCATCCTAGTGGCACAACCTTAGTCTTCTGGAAAATAACAGTTTATAGGAAATTTGTTGGTATCTTTTAGACCATTTAATGATTCTTTCAAGACAGATTTTTCACCCTTATATTTTTGATGCTACCTTTGCTAAGAGTAACCTACCTGTGTCACCACCAATATTTGACTCATGAAGTCTATAAAGTAGAAATTGGAGCTACAAAGTGTCACCTTTTCCTTCCTTTACCACTCTTTCCCCCAATTCCTCAAACCATCTCTCAACTTTACAGGTGAAGTAGCATAATCAATCACAAATGATCAATGATAAAATATTTCAAGTCACACAGTCATTCTCAATCATAGCTTTATAGGGACTGGCCTTGAAAAGAAATAGAATAAGTTCTTGCCCACATGATGAGAATATAGAGATCCCAGTAAAACCACCACCCACAATAAAGACCCCCTTACTCCCTACCTAAAATTCTACAGCTAGAAATTCATGTATTTTACCTTAAGCTCAATCATCTAATAGAAAGCCAAAAAGAAAATACGTGTGACAGGGACAGTTGATTGCTATCCAATGTTCATCCTTCCCCACCTTCATATTAACAAAACCCCAAGTTTATTCTGGATAGCACAGTGCCTAGGTAAAAGACTAAGAAATAAGTCTCCTTTATAGCCTTGGATGTGATGGGACACAGTTCTAATGTGTGTAGCAGGAGTCCTTAGAAAGGACTTCTAGAAAAATGCTTTAAGGTGGTCTGACTTGGCTGACCTTCCTTTCCAACCTTTCTGCTTTCTACTGCATAAAATACAGGTGTCACAGTAGAAGCATGAATAGTCATCTTAAGACAAAGGTCAAGATAATCAGAGATCTTGAGCCACTGTACCAAATCCATCAACTTTTGGCTTCTAGACTTCTCATTACATGAAAAAAATAAACCTTTATGTGCTGAAGTTACCTTAATTATGTCTTAATTATGTCTTTTTTATTAGTAACTAAATGCAATTTATGTGATGCCTACATAAAGCATTATCAGAAGCAAGTTTTGTGAGTAAATTTATTAAACCTTTTTCTGTAAGGAGAAAATATACAAAGGTTGGAAGGAGAAAGAAAAACGAGGCATTAAATATGGTGAATAAACTCTGCCCTATTCATACTCCTGTCAAATATTCAAATTGAGGCAGAATATTATTTGAATTAAAAAGGCAAGACAAAATTTCACAATAAAAATACACCCTCAAGAAAGCAAAAAATAGCCATGCAAATATATGTTAAGGGAAATTAAAAGCAGAGTAAGCATGCTGCATAAAATGACATTAATTCCTCTATCCCTTTTAGAATGCTTTTACCAACCTTTCTTCAAAGATACGGGGGAAAGGAAAAAAAAAAAAGAGTGACAGAAAATATTTCTCAATCTGTAAGGAAACCTCATTAGCCAATAAGAGAACTTTTATATATTCTATTTTTTTGTTATCTTTTTTTCTGAGTTTTTAGTTCAGCTCTTCTCATAATCAAATCATTCACGAACAGCTTTAATTTATTTGGCCAGAGGAGACTTGTTGACAGCTTTCCTGAGCTCCCACCCAACAGCATCAACATCCCAGATGTGACTGAGCCACGTGGGTGTTTGACATAGTTGAGCCTTCAGATGACACCAGTTCCAGTTGCTATATGACTGCTAGCATATAAAGGACCCTAAGCAAGAACCACCTAGTTGAAGCAATCAACCACAAAAATGCAAATAATAATAAATAGTGTTGAACCACTAAAAAAATAAATAATTTACTTGATCATTTGCCCAGAATCCTCAGTCCCTTGGTGATTTCTTATTGCATTTGATCCAAGGTTACATGGCCATTTAGTATCATCTCCATAACCCCCATAAGAGTAAATTTTTTTTTTTTTTTTTTTTTTGAGACAGAGTCTCATTATATCACCCTTGGTAGAGTGCTATGGTGTCACAGCTCACAGCAACCTCAAACTCTTAGGCTTAAGCAATTTTCCTGCCTCAGCCTCCCAAGTAGCTGGGACTACAGCTGCCCACCACAACACCTGGACATTTTTTGTTGCAGTTGTCATTGTCATTTAGCTGGCCTGGGCCGGGTTCAAACCTGCCACCCGTGGTGTATGTGGCTGGTGCCGTAACCACTGTGCTATGGGTACCGAGCCCATATATACGCAATTTTGTTGAGTTTATTCCTATATGTGACATTACTAGGCCATTAGATATGCATATATTCAGCTTTATTAGATATTTCCAATAGGTTTCCAAATATCTGTACTAGTATACAGGCCCACTAGCAGTGTATGAAAGTTCTAGTTGCCCTATAGCCTCACCAATAATTAGGACTGCCACTGAATTTTTCTTTGTTCTTTTGTTCATTTGTTTTGCTTGGGTTTTTTTGTTTTGTTTTGTTTTTTTGTTTTTTTGCTTTGTTTCAGTACTTCTGGTGATTGTGCAATGGTCTCATAGTTTTAATCTGCAATTATGTTAAACATCTTCTTAATGTGCAATGATGTAAAATACCTTTTTCATCTGGTCATTGCCATTAAAAGTATCTCCTAGAAGAAGTATTTGTTCAAGTCTTTTTCCACTTTCCTTTTGGAATATCTGCCTTTTCCTCTTTTATTTTAGGAGCCCTTTTTATATCCTAGAAATAAGTTTTTTGTTGTATGTTTATAGTGTAGTTATCTTCTTCTATTTCTGTGCCTTACATGTTCATGTTCTTAATGATCTTATTGATACCTTTTGATGAACAGAAGTTCTTAATTTTAATGAAGCACAATTTGTCAAGTTTTTTTCTTTCATTACTATATTTTTACCTACTCCCAAGACTCTGAAGATTTTCTTTCATGTTTTCTTTTAAAAGTTCTTTTGTTTTAGCTTTTGCTTTCAAATCATGATCCACTTCAAATTAATTTTTGGACATGGTATGAGGTAGGGGTCCATTTTCATTTTTTGCCCATATAAACATTCTGTTTTCTCAACATCCTTTATTGCAAAGACATTCTTTTCTCCTGCTGAATTGCAGTGGCACCTGTGCCTTAATCATATGACCATGCATGTGGGCTCTATTTCTGCACTCTATATTCCCTTCCATTGGTCTATTTGTCCACTCTTGTGCCATTACCACACTGTCTTCATTATTGTAATTTATTAACATTTCTTGAAATCTTGTATTAAATAGTATATGTCTTTCAACATTTTTCTTTTTTAAGTATGTCTTTGCTATTCTCAACCTTTTGAATTTTCGAATTGAGAATCAGCTGTTCAAGTTTCTCAAGCCACACCTTCTGGCATAAGGATTGTACTGAATCTATAAACCAAAATATTGAAAGTTGACATCTCAATAATGTTGAATTGTCAAATCCAGAAACATGGTATTTCCCTGATTCAATTTATGTCATTTTTAATTTATCTCAGCATATTTTATAGTTATTTTTGTGTATGTAGCAGTCATGTATTTTTTATTTGGCTAATTTCTGATCATTTGATAGTCTTATCTTATACACTAATTAATTTTTAATTAAAATGGTTAATTAATTTTTGTCAGCATATGACCTTAATAAATTCTCTTATTAAGTGTAGTGGTTTATATGTAACTTTTATTTTCTATATTAAAATTGTATAGTCTACAAATAGTGACCATTTCATTGTTCCCTCTCTAATCTTTATACCTTTGTATTTTCTTCCATCCATCTGTACTAACTAGAATCTCTAGTAAAATATTGAAAAGAAGTGATGATATCATACATCACTATCTCATTCCTGATCTCAGAGGAAAAGCAGTCTATATTTCACCATTAAATATTATATTTACTATGGATTCCTTGTAGATACCTTATTATCAGATTAATAAATTATATAGTTGTGCCACAACACATTCCTGGGCGTGTTCAGACCATCAGTAGTCATCAGAGCCAAAAGCTAGAAACAAACTGAGCATTCATTAGCAATGAAAGGATAGACAAAGATGATAGACCCATGCACTGGTGTACTATGCAGCAATACATGTATAAAGGGATGAGTTACTGCTATATCCAACAACATGTTGAGTCTCACAGATGTAATGTTCAGTGAAAACTCTATATATTGGTTTCACTGTGGACTAGAAGCCCTCTAGAGGCAGCCACTGTCATCCCAGGGTCTCCCATAATCCCGCAGATCCCATGGCCTTCCAATTCCCTTTCCTCTACGTATTCCTTCTTAGTTTACTTCCCTCTTTTACAGGCATGGCTTTCTCAAAAGTTTCCTTAAAAATTTGTTTGGGAAGAACATTTTTTGAGATCTTACATATCTGAAATATATTTACTCTATACTTCTATATAATTGGTAGTTGGGCCAGATGTGGAATTCTAGATTGGAAATAATTTTGAAGGTATTATCTCAAAAAAGTTGTTGTTAAGACATGAGAAGAAATTCTGATTCCTGACACTTTGTACATGACTGGTTTCTTCCCTTTCTCTCTGGAGGTATTTAACATTCTATCCTTGTCCTCAGTATTCTTATTTTCCCAGTTATATATCTTGTGCAGATCTATTTTTATCTATTGTGCTGGGCAACAGTGAGCCCATTCGATCTGGAAACTCAAGTCCCTCAGTCCAGAGGAACTATCCTGAATCAGCTTCTCTCTCATTTTCCCAGTTCTCTTTTTAAAGAAATCTTATTAACTGGATGCTGATTGTGTCAATATTCCTTGCAATCTGAAAGATCCTAGCACATCCTACCATAGACAATATATAAATTTATTTCATTGTTTATATATAATAAAGAGCCTAAATTAAGATTTAGCTCAGAATCTTGCCACCCTCTACAGGTAGTTAGAAAGATTCTACCTTCTCATTTTTAGTATATTTTTCACTGGTCTTGTTTCTTCTGATGATTTCCAGTTGTAATGATTTCTAAGTCCCCTTTCCTTCTTCACAAATCATTGAATTGCAAGGAAAGCAAAACATTGCAATTATTTTATGTCCCTGCTTTATTTCCCACAATGTGTTTTCTGTCTGAGTCGTCCCACTTTCTTCTTTCTAACATTTTTTTTTATAGGACTTAGGGAAAGGATGTTACATTAGGATGCTAAGTTGATAGAGGTAGAAACCCAGCTTGAGCTAGCATAAGCAAAAGAAGGGAGGGAGAAACTTAGGATACAATCAAGCCACAGGAAATACAGATTCTGCTGGGCTTCAGAATCAACTAGACTGAATATCATCTAATGCAAGTCTCCACATCCTATCTCTACTTTTCTCTTGTGCCTTTACTCTTTCTCTTGAAGTTTTATACATATGACCAGAATTGTGATCACTAATAACTCCAGAGTTATGCAACTTTAATTGCTTTGACTAGCAAAGCCGGACTTAGGTGCCCACTCTGAGATCAATCAAGTACAGACAGGGAAGTAGGGTAACAATGCAATAAAGCTAGCTGTTTGGATGGTAGGGGAGGAGGACAGCTCCTCCACATTATGGGTGCTGGTGCCCACCAGGCAATCCCATAGATGTTTCTTACAATGAACTTTCTTCTTAAGATGTAGGATACAAAAAGTGTTGAGATGATGTATAACAAATAGGTATCACTCTTCTCGGAGACACTGTGGCCAGATCCTTCACATGGCTAAATGACATTTGGGCATCCAAATCCTACGGGGTACAAAGTGCAGATAGAAAATAGGCAACCTACAGCAGGAACTCCATTAAATCACTAATATCTATTTTCCAAATTCACAGTGCACACTCGGAACATCTCAGTAAATATTTCTGGCAATAAGTAGTCTACTTAGTAGCGACTAGATACAAACATAGGTCAACCTTAATAGACTTGATTAGTAAATGAACCTATACTCAACTCAAGAGATGACTTTCAAACTTCTGTTTCACTAGATGTGTGAATCTAACTTAAAAGGTCTGGGATAGAAAAAAAAAAATGTCTTCTAAGTGGACTCTGAACTCCCTCAATACATTACAATTTCATGCAGGACAGAGGAAACCATCAAAAACTTTAACTCCAATGTTAATAAAATCAAGAGGAATATGATTTTGTGTCAAACCTCTTTTACCCGTTGTGATTGGTATTCTGGTTCCTTGGGTCTTTCTGAATTCCTTTTGGCTTCTCTCTAGTCATTTGGTATTTTACTCACCTTTTGCTTTGTTCCAGATGCTTTCGTTACCTATTGCTTTGTCTTTTTACTGCTGTTTCTCTCCAACTTTTTGTTGAGAAGGTTATCTAAGAGAAAAACAGAATTTCTTCTGAAGAAAGCAAAACTCTAACTTGCAGTTGTGAAAAGTATTTTACACTATTTTTGTATAATTACTTTCGTTTTCTGTAGTGGAGCAGCTGAGAAAAATTGCTCTAATTGTGTAATTTTCTGCAACTACTCTGGGACAAAAATCTTGGTAATTGGATTTTTTTTAACTAACAAGTTGTCACAATTGGATGGTTCTTAAACTATTTGTGCTTATGCTTCAGAAATTTTCAGTGGACGTACAGTATATTTCAAATGTTTTGCATCAGCTCATGGTCTCAAATTTGATTTATTTTAACTCTGAATTTTAAAATAGATTGACAACTCTGATTATACATTGTCTTCACTAAACGGACCTTTGCTAAGTTTCCTAGTGTGTTCATCTCCACCCCACGCTCTGCTGTTGCCATGGGAGCCAAAATCCTGGCATGTGTAGCTCCAGCTCCCAAGTGGCTCTGTTTCCCAGAGTGCTTTGCTGTTACTATGGAAATGACTGCCCATTAATCTTGCTGTCCTTTTACTAC
The DNA here is from genome assembly GCA_963574355.1 of Loris lydekkerianus. Taxonomy (NCBI): domain Eukaryota; kingdom Metazoa; phylum Chordata; class Mammalia; order Primates; family Lorisidae; genus Loris; species Loris lydekkerianus. The sequence goes on from CAUYPK010022092.1 coordinate 14,654, forward strand.
CAAAGCACCTTTAACTGTCTCAAGCAATCAAGTGATCTTACCTGTAGCAGGGAAGGGAAAGAGAAGACTGTTTCCCATTTCAAAACTGCAGCCCTGATTTTAATCAAGATTTAATCAAGAACAGAAGGAACTAAAGCTACCAGAGCAGCTCTCTTTTTAAAATATACAAAACAGAGATCCTTCCTTCTTGATACATAGGCATGTCCCCTTGTTCATTACCTTGTTTGAGGCCTTTGAAAAATATACTATATACTCTCAAAGCTACATTTGTGTATGTACATACGTTACAAAACAATGGACACAGGAGGACAAGAAGCCATTCATTTTTACTGAAGGAAAGAAGGTAATTGGTACAACGAATTGTCAGAAGAATGTGTTTTAGGGAACAGTTACCAAAACTACCCAAAATATTGGCCTGTTAATTTGAATGAAACTTAATTCCCCTATAGAAGTTGAGAGGTAATAAACATAAGTTAAGAGAAAGTGAGCTAATGAGTGAAAGATACTTTTATAAACTTTGCATTTTTTCTTCTATTACTGGTTAGGCATCTGTGAAACTTTAAATTTGACTGCATGGTCATTTGTGCTTAATGAAAATAAAACTGACTGATAATTCTAGCAGGATTTCCAAGTCATTGGGGATGAGGGAAAGTATTTCAAAACAAATCTTGGCCTGGTCACCCTAGATCTGAGAATATCAGTGTGGAAAGATTAGACTGGTTCTGAAAGATGACATGTGCCCAATAGCCAATTTAGGAAAGAGGAAAATGTAAGTGGTATAAATATATTGGGGAGGGGGGGGATCCTAGTTGATGCTTAAAGCACAAAGAGAGGCTGTTTGTGTTTTGAAAATTATCCAATGGTACTGATGTTGGGTGAGGGAGAAGAGGAAGAATCACCATGAGGAAATCTGCACACAGGACCAGGCCAAGCCCCTCCTTTCTAAAGAGCCCCAGAAAAATGCATGACCGTGACTGAGCAATCTAGACAAGGTTTCCTATTATGTGGCCCTCTGCCCTGCTGCAGAGGAGGAAGGGAGGAAATATGAGGAGATTCATTCAAATGTCAGATATGAAAGAATGTATATCCATAAGCTTACTACATATACAAAAGTTAGGAAAAGCTTCTCATAAAAGGAAGATCATGGAGATAGATTCAAATGAGAGAAAAGAAATCAGATTGGTAAGATTTTGTCGAAACTGTCAAAAAAATATAAAGTGACAGCTTTCAGCATTTGAACATCATCCCCTCAATGGTATTGTCCCAACCCCTCCTGTATTTGTTTCCCAGGATCTCTGTAACAAAATACCGCAAACAAGCTCGGTGCCCGTAGCACTGTGGTTATGGCGCCAGCCACATACACCAAGGCTGGCAGGTTCAAATCCAACCCAGGCCAGTTAAACAATAATGACAACTGCAATGAAAAATAGCCAGGCGTTGTGGTGGGTGCCTGTAGCCCCAGCTACTTGGGAGGCTGAGGCAAGAGAATCGCTTAAGCCCAAGAGTCTGAAGTTGCTGTGAGCTATGACGAAAAAAAAAAAAAAAAAAAAGAAAAAGTACCGCAAACTGGGTGTTTTACAACATAAATGTATTGTCTCTCACACTTCTGGAAAGCAGATGTCTGAAAGCAAGAAATGGGCTTGTCACACTGCCTCTGAACCTTCCACATGAAGTTAAATACATGGAGTATTTACCTGTAGGAGAGAACTCTTCCATGCTGCTTTAGTTTCTGGTATTTGCCACCAATCCTTGGCATTCCTGGGCTTGGAGATGCATAATTCCAATCTCTGCCTCAGTCTTAACAAGGCTGACTTCTCTGTATTTTCACATCTTCTTCCGTCTGTGTATTCCTATGTCCAGATTTCCCACTACTTAGAAGGGCACCATTGATGTTGCATTAGAAGCCCACCCTACCCCAATATGATTTTAGCTTAACTAATTACATCTGAAACAGCTCTATTTACAAATAAGACCACATTCTGAGATACAGGTGGCTAACACACCCTTTTGGAGGACACGATTCAACTCATAATACCTTTAGTCAGAAGTAGTATCAAGAAAAGTTTAAAAGAAAATTAGTGAATAATCATAATAGTCAGCTACTGTATATCTTAAGTACTTTGGCCACCTGAACACTTGAGTTTGTTAGAGTACAAGTTAAGAGAGTCATATTTATTAAAATTCAGTTTAGATTCACACCCAGAGGGCTACCCATGAGATGGAAATGATGATGGGATGATGAGGGTAGTGGGGACGATGGCAGCCAACACTGTTGTTTATTATGAGCCAGGTGGTATTCTAAATTCTTTGTATTAATTCATTTATTTCTTATGATCACCCATGAGGAAGGTTCCTATTATTGTTCCCACTTCACAGATGAGGAAATTGAGGCACAAAGAAGTTAAATACATGTAGCTGCTTTGAAGTAGGTTAGCTACTGAAACCTGCAGCTGACTGATTAAGAGAACAATCTTTACATACCCAACCCCCCAAAAATAAATCCAGGAAGAATTATGCAGATGGTTTTTTACAAACATTTTTCTGTCCAGAAAGTATCCAGCCATGTATCTCTCTTAGTTTTCATACTACATGCGTGAATACTTTCTGGACTGCCCTCATATGTCTTTACATCAGCCCCCAGTCCCCTTCCCAGTGGGTCCCTGCCCAGACCAGTCTCTCTGTGGGGCCATACAGTGGGCATTGTGACTTACACAGGGCAAACCTCAAGCACCATGTTATCTCAGCATTTCTTTATTACTTACTTATTTTTATGGCCACAGAATGGATCCACTTCATATTATTTTTGAGTATTTTTAGATATGGGAGTATGAATTCTTTCCCCCACAGGAAAAAAAATTAAATCCTGGGTCACTAGTCCAGAATAATATATTAAAATGTATGTATTATTATAGACTACTATTTATCTAGATCTGGAAGAGCCAGAGTGATTTATAACAATTAAGATATCAATAGAGACAGATACAATTCTCTAGAGATTTCTCGGATGAATTAGAGAAGCATCTTGATTTGACTTATTTGTCCATCCATGTATTTAATTAGTTCCACCAGGAAACAACAACAAAAATTCTTTAGCAGAACTTCAACATACTAAAATGACTTTATGTAAAAACAGCCAATTTCAAAAATACAAAATTACGTAAGTGCACTTGTCTTATCATCGGAGCCTGAGTATTAGGGACAGAAACCTATTGTGTATTGTAAATGTTTTTCCATAAAATTTAAAAGTTGAACACATTATGGGCATTCAGCAGTAATTAACAATAAGCAAACTGATCAATTAAGAAGAAAGCCACCCAATAATAATATCCAGAATGATCAGACAGGGCGGAATACAAAACAGGAAGTCCAATCACCTCTCCCTCTTTCACCCTCAACCTTGCTCTTTTTGGAGAAGGATGCTGATTGACTAGCTGTGACTAACTTCACCCATCTCTTTCCCTGGTGTTGGTGTTTTGCATCTTATGGTAGCAGCAAATAAACATCCACACTTGCCCCCCTAGGAAGACTCTGTTTAGACTCAAGCATATAGAGAAATATATTTTCAAGTAACAACAAAAAGAAATCATTCTCTCTGAACAAAGTATAGAAATAATGATCATGATTACAATTTCAGATAATCTGAGACATCTAAAAAATTGGAAATAGAAAACAATTCATCAAACCCACATCTTTCAGACCAGGTCTGAATAAATCTCTGTAAATCTGAGCAATGTTTAGTCTCATTTTGAAGAGGTTGATACATGAATTTTCTTTTCATTGTTAACATGACAGTCTTATTAAGTTAAAAAATATTCCATTCTATCTAAAATTCCTCTCTCCACCCTTTTTTATGGGGAAAACCACTATACAGCATGTCCAGATTGGAAGCCCCTTACAAACCCCCCTTCTTGCCTTCCCTTTCCCTTTTACCTCACGTCACAAACTGAAAATATGGTGTTTCCAAATTAGTTCATATTCCTAATTGACCTCTAGTAGATCAACTTTAATCTCACACTTTATTCATCTCCTAAGATACTCATCCCTTACATTACAGTAAATACCAAATCTCTCAAAGAATAAAGTACAAATGTATCATGCTTAAAAATGATGGCAGCTGGACATAGTGGCTCATGCTTGTAAGGCCAGCACGTTAGGAGGCTAAGACAGGAGGACCACCAAGGCCAGAAGTTCATGTCCAGACTGGGGAACATAGTGAGACTTCTATCTATGAAATAAATAAATAAATAAATAAATAAATAAATAAATAAATAAAATAAAAATTACCTAGACGTGGTGGTGTGCACCTATAGTCCCAGCTGCTTGGGAGGCTGAGGCAGAAGGATTTCTTAAAACCAGGTAGGTTTAAGGCTGCAGTGAGCTATGATCACACCCCTGCACTCCAGTGTGGGCAAAAGAACAAGACCCTATCTCATAAAAAGAAAAAGTGATAGCAGATCAGAACCAATAACCAAAATGGAGAGGGTGAACTGTGGAAGAAAGTTATTAGAAACCATCTTTACTCATTTTTCTTCTAAAGTAGGATTTCTCGAATAATGCTCTACCGTGTTGTAAATAATATTAACATCTGTATCAGATGGAATTCAATTCAACTTCAAAGAATAGAAAACTGCACTAGAGTAGCTTAAATAAATAAGCGACTTACTGAGTTAGTGAATAAGGGAAAGGCATTCCAGACACACCGAGACACCCACAGCAGCACAAGGATGTGACCAGTGACCTTGCTTCCACCTGACATCCCCCTCCCACATCCTTGCTGGAGCAGGCAATTTTGGCAACCCACTGTCTGGTGAAGTGGACAGTTCCATGTGAGCTCATCTCAGTATCTTGTCTCCAAAACAAGCCATCTGGGTTTTTACTTTCTGCCTTGGGGCTTTCTCCAGCGCTGAGAACTTCTTAGTCCTGCATATGCGCTTGTGAAAGGAGGTGAAGCCCAGCAGCACCCTGCGCTCAGGGAGAGGTGGGAGCAAGTGCTCCAGCCTCCATTCCCGCAGAGCAGACCGGTGAGTCTGCAGGCGGTTCTGTCTGCTTCCCCGGAGTCCTCGTGGAATCTAAGCCTCTTTATTGCAGTATCAACTTCAGTACTTGTGCCCTGATATTCGCTTTTTCTCTTTTTCTGTTTCACTGTCCCTATTTACTCACATTTGCTTCTGAGATTACCTCCCAAATAAATCACCTGAACTCAAGTTCTTTCTCAGGCTCTGCTTCTGACGGAACACAAAATAAATTGTTACTGGAAGTGGCCCCAGAGAACAGACTTTTAGGATGGAATTCTTGAACTGGACCGCTCACAGGCATGTGGCCACAGTACCCAATGCTGGTGGTAAATGGGGTAGAAACAGATGTGACATCCCAGTTACAAAGAGTCTCAGCTGCTGTGCACTGGGACAAGGTCCTGGTGGAAGGGAAGTATTTGGTGACGCAGAAGCCCTACACTTGCATGGTGTGGAGGCAGTAAATTATGGACTTAGCTGGTTTGTTTACCTGCCTCAGAATCCTTAAAGGAAGATAGTGATAGGTTTAAGAAGCTAATTACCTAGAGCACGCCATGAAAAGCCAGAGGGTCTCTGCAGCAGCACTTTAAGTGTTCATCAGCTACAACTGGGGGGCTCACTAAGCTAAAATCAGGCCCAGGTTTTAATCATAGGAGTACAGCACTGACAGGTCTCCTACGCTAATACCAGGGTCCAGAGAAAGAAACAGGAATCTGAGGCCTTGGATGGGGACATTGGAGTACACGAAAAGCATGGGCCCGTCTTCCCAGACTCTGCTAAACCCAAGCATCTCCACCCTTCCTAGAGGAAAGCAATTAGCACCTTGCCCGGAAAATACCCAGATCCACTCCTGAGATGGGTGCTTCTCAAACTTATGCTTCTCCTGCTTTAGGTGAGCCCCTGGCCCTCTCCTGATTGCTTCTTAACCAACAACTGGTCACATAGACTCAACAGAAAAAAGTTTCTGCTCTGGGAGGAAACAGCTTACCTATCAAGAGGATTGCACGGCCACCTGAAGCCAGAGGGACATGTGTGAGAGGGGAGCTGAAGATTGTCGGGAGGAGCAGGGAAGTGGGGTCTGGATATAAAGCTGGACGGGGAGAGGTTACAGACATGGGAACACTCTCAATATGCCTTGGACTCAATGTGCCACAGAGTTGAATTCTGGAAGCTCAGATAAACTATGGCCTATGGTAAATGGGAATGCTGAAACTGCCTTTTCAGAGTATGAGGAAGTCATCAGAAGTCTCAGTGAAGTGAGGATATTAGAATAGATGTATTAGATTGATTTTATTTACTAGAAGGGTCAGAGGACACTGCCATTGTTAAGCCAATCAGGAGTGCACTGGTGAGTAGGCATGATTTAGGCATTAGGCACAACACTTTTATGGATTCATGAAAAGGTTTTAATTACTTTTTAAAATCAGAAGAAAAAGATGAGCTTTTAAGGTAAAAGGTTATATTCATCTTTATATCAAGAGAGTTGTGAAATATAATTTTAATTATTTTACTACGTAGGTCCACCAAAATGTCATACTATGCCCCAGCTGATGAGAATGACACTGGCATCTTTGAGAAGCTCAGGGGTGGCTGTCTTCTGTGGGTCAGTGTTGATGAAGGATGCTTCTGTGGTGTCAGTAAGGATGACAGAAGCAGAGGTCAGGTGGCAGCACATCATGGCCAGAAACAAGGGAGATATACTTACAGTAACAGGTGACACAGCTGGAGCCAAACTAGGGTACCTTGACCCATAACAACCTAAGGCAACAACTAATAGACTGTGTGTTCCAGGAGGCAAAATAGATGGGTAGCTGACAAAGGTGATAATTGACTTGTGTGACCAGAAAAAAATCCAGACAAGGCAAAGAGAAGCCCTCGTCAGCTGTCACAATGTAAAACCACAGTCCCTTACCCAGGCACTAATTATGAATCATTCCTAAGACCCAGAATCCATCAGGTGAAGATTGGGGAAGGTCTCTTTGAGGAGAGACCCCAAAGAACCATGACCAGTATATCCAAGAGGACCTGCCACCGCGGCATTCATCAGATTAACAGTACATTGGAAAAAATTAAAATAACTACGTATTTCACTTTAAGGAGTGATAAATATGGAGTCTGAAGCTACAGCGGGGACTCTCAGAGGACAAGTAGTAAATGGATCCCTAATCTAAACCAATTTTACACCAGGGCCCATAAGTCAGTGGTCCCAACCCAGGGATGCTTCCCAAGACCCTGAATGCACAATTAGTACAGATACACTGTACAGCTAGCAGCTAACAGAACCTCACAGTGTCTCTAAGACTTGTGGAATAAGAGTAAATATGGTAAGAAAGAATATGGTAAGAAAGGCCAAAAGGAAGCTCATGAAATCATTCTCCAAACCAAAATAATAAATTAGAGGCAACCCTACACCTTAGGTTGAATTCCAGAGGTTACGGCCACTATCAATGTCTTGAGACATTCCACTGGGGGGGGGGGGGGGTACAGATTTGTTCTTAGCAAAAATAAAACCTGCGCTGTTTGCCTTCCCTCCCTACATCAGAGGGCTTTCAGAATTCTTGATTTGCCTTCATACCATTGCCTTTGTTGAAAGGACACATTTTGCAGCAAAAGACACATGTCAGTAGGAAGGAGATGTGACCACAAGATCCACGTACCCTACTATAAACCACCTCACTCAGAAGCAGCAGATCTAAGGGAATGTTGGGACAGTCTATGACATAAGTTCAGAGACAAAACCCTCCAGGATGGGGAGCTTCCTCAGAAGTGCTGAACCAACCACTGTAGCTAAAATACTCCCCAGGGATGGGGAGGGGGAAGTAAAGTTGGCTATTCTCCCCACTAGTAATTCACTTAATATTTGTGTTTCCCAATCCTGCAATTTAGAGTCTGCTGTACTTGAGGTCCTGCTTCCTAGTGGGGCTGCCCTTCCACCAGGAAACATGGTAAGAGTTCCTTTGAATCCAGGGCTACAACTACCACTTGGTCACTCTCACCATCTCATGCCTGAGGATCAGCAACCAAAGGAAGAACTTACTGTACTGGTGGGAGAGACCGTTCTTGATTATCATGTAGGTTTGGCTACCTAATGAACACAAGGAGAAGGAAGCCTGGGATCCAGGAAATTCACTGAGGTGTCACTTGGTGCTGTCATTGCTGAACATAATGGTGAATGGGAAATTATAGTAATTGTTGCCTAACAAAGGCAGGGTAAGCAGGGAGTCAGACCTGGAGAGACAAAGATCTGGGTTATTCCATCGGACATGCAATCTAACACTGCACAGTGATGGCCACGGGTGTGGAAATCTACAATAGATGAAGGAGGAAGATGATTGATTACAGCCTGGGACCAGCTTGCAGCTGTAGGTGTGGTAACTCATTCTGCTAATTTTCGTGCATTGTTTTCATGAGATTGAGGCTGGCCATGACCTTGAAGATATGGTGGTGGAATGAGCTTAAAGTGGGGCTCGGGCAGATTCAAGGAGGCGATATAACAGACATATATCTAGAATTTCCTTCAGGTAATGCCTTGAAGAATTAGTGGTCCACAGAATGTACTTTGGGGAATGCTGTTTCTTCCTGTTACTTTTAGATGATCTTGTTTTATTGATTTAAAAGGTGTACCTCTAACAACCCAACCCAACCCATCTATAGGAAGACACTTTTCTTTTTGTCATCAGAATTTTCAAAAATAGAAGTAGGAGGAGGAAGAGAGACTAAAAAGAGGCATTTTGAAGGTAGCAAAAATTCACTGCCAAAATTATTGTCCCACTGTGGATACTCAGTAAACTTGAATAACTGTTGGTATAGCTGGAAGCCACACTGCCTGGAAAACATTGGTATCCACATTTTGAAAACAAACTCTCTCTGGCCTAGTAGAATATTATTTAGAAGAAACTAGTGTTTTCTTAGAACGTGTTGCTATAGTTTTACTCATTACAGGGATTACTCTAAAGTGATGAGGTCACTTGGCTGAAAAGCCAACATTACTCCAGTGAATGCTAACATTTGAGGAGATCAGCATGACCTTAAAGGATTGCAGTGATGTCTGCCTTTCATTTAAGATTTCTGTGTCTCAGAATAATTTAGCTTGTAAATACGAGCTAGCTTGATCAGGGTAGACTGAAAAGATATGTACATTTGTGAAAGCGTAGAGCCGAAGACTTCTGAAAAGGGTGAAAAAAGAAAAAGGACAGCTCTGTCTATCTCTGTCTCTTTCTGTAACTTTAAATAACTCCATAGCTATATATGTATGACTGTCACTAGTCTTCATATTTCTCTGACTCAGAGCTTAGCGGTCTTGGTAATTGTGAGTTGCTTTCTGAACATTACTTCTTCATTTGGCTTTTCTAGCATCAAACTGCATGACAAGTACCCATAAATATATTAATCTATCTGTGTCATTTTTTGTTTTGCTTTCTTCCTGGATATTAACTCACTAATATTTTCTAACTCCTGGCTCATCATAAATTCTAGAGCAATGCAATATATTACATCTTCCGTACAACTTAGAATTCACTGTTTCACATCCATCATTTGAAGATAATCAGCATTCTTTCACTCCAAAATGACTAAACAGTGTGTCCCAAAAGAAGTAAATAATATATATTTTCTCAAAATGCACAGAGAAAAGTGTTGAAGATACTGCATCCAAGACAGTGCCGGAAAAATAACAATAATTAAGTGTCTGCATACAAATAAGAGTTGGCTTATCCTCTCTCAGTTGCTCTGAACTCAGCAATAGTCTTGAAACAACTGTTACATTGACCCACTAGTTGGTCCAGTTTCATTTTACCAAGCCAAGAGTGATAATGATGATGATGAGAACTGCTAGACTTTATTGGATGCCTACTGAACACCAGGCCTGGGACAAATGCTTTGCATACACACTTACCTTCGACTGCTCCTCTCCATCCTGTATCTCCGTCAAAGCTCTCACTGTCTATAGCTGGGCCTACCAGAGGGGCTCCTGATTAGCTTCCTTGCTTTCCTTCTTAGTTCTATACAATTCACTGTCCACACAAACTAGAATGATCTTTTACAAAAGAGTTTAGAACACAGCCCTCCTCTGCTTTAAAGGCTTTTAAAGGCTCCCCCCACTGTATTTAAAACCCATTCCAAACTCCTTATCATGACTTTCAAAGCCACACCTGTCCACCTCTGGGATCCCCTTAGCCCATGCTGGCATTCCTCTGACACAATGAACCCATCCCTGCCTCAGACCATGGTACTAGCTGCCTCCTCTGCCTTGACCTTCAGATCCTGTATATTATCCCCTAAAAGGGGCATTCCATGATATTCCAATCTAAACTCTTTCTAAGGCATCATTTCCATTTGAATTCTATACATTACCACTCATCAGATCTGATTCTGTATCTTATTTTTCTACTCGTTCATTGTCTGACTCCTTCCCCTGGAATCTTTGCTCCTTGGGAACCGAGACCTGTCTGTCCTGTTCACCACTAGACCAGTACCTAGTGTGTAATGGGCCCTCCATTAATGTGAGCTGAGTGAATAAATGAGTGCACGAACAATATTCTGAGCTAAGAACGTTATACCAGGAGGAGAGGAACATCATGTTTAGATGTGAAGAAAACAAGCCTTAGAAAGGCTAAGCAGGTTGTAAGAATGCAGAGCTGCTGTTTAAAACAAGAATCCTAACTCCCAATTTTAGGTACCAAGTTGATGGAAGGGCATAGATGGAGCAGGACAGCAGCAACTGCTCACCAGCGTTAAACGAAGGTAACTCACCCACCAGACCTTTCTTTGGCAAGGATAACATCCCCAGGCACAAAAATGGCACTGACGCATAAAGGGAAAGGAAATGTCCCCTAAAGGCATCTTCAGCAACTTTTACCTGGTGACAAAATAGAAAGGGATTCCTCTGCCCATTTTAAGGGAGTCTCTGGTACAATGATTCTTATCCTCTTAAGGGGTCAGAGACAACTTTGAAAATCTAATTAAAATTAAGCACTCTTTTTTTTCGCTATACATGTACATGTGTTTATTTGGTTTCCACTTTTTGTCTTCACAAAATTAAAAGGTTTAAAATTTAATAACAATAACAATGTTTAAGATAAGGACTAGAAACAAAAACCTCATAAAGAACGAACGAAGATAAATACATTTGGAAAAGAAATCAGATGATTGCTGCAATGAAATATTGAGCAATAATAATAATAATGCAAAAAAGATAACATTCACATTGTCAAATAAGAGTGTGTCCATTATAGAATGCTTTGACTCTGAGGTTCAGTATGGAGTCATCAGTTAACTTCTTTTTTTTTCCAAAGTCTCAAAAAATAGAGAATATTTATTTGTATAATAATAAAAATAGAAGATAATTTCAAAAACCAGATCATGCCAAATCTTATAGACAATAGAAAAAGAAGAAATACTTCAAAATCATTCTACTTCATCTGGGTATACCTGATATTAAAATTGGAAAACATATATTATTATAAAGGGAAGTTACAAACATATTTCACTTATAAATGAGGATGCAATATCCCAAACAATATATTAACAACTTGAATTAAAAGTTATTGTTCAACTAATGTACTTTGATCGAAATTAAATCCAATTTATGTGAGAATTAGTCACTATTTCCTTTCCTTTCCTTTTCTTTTTCTTTCCCTCACCCCTCCCTCTTTCTCTCTCTATCTGCTCTCACCTTCCCCCACCCCAACCATATCATTAATTGTCCTGATATCAAAGTTGAATACATAGGATTTGTGCTTCTCCATTCCTGTGATGCTTCACTAAGAATAATGTGTTCCACCTCCACTCTTTCTTTAGGGAAAAAAAAAGACATTTTATATATAATTTCAGAAGATGTTAAGTATTGTTCTGATTGAAAAGATGTGTTGTTTTTGTTTTGCTGTTTTTCTCTGCAGGCTTGGAAGGTGATTTTTGATTCATTCTTCTGGGCAAGACAGAAAGATGTCCTCCGCTCCCTGGAGAGGTGGCTGAGCAACAATGATATCCTAAAACCTGAGTCTTCCCTATCCTTAAAGAAGAGGAAGCCAGCTCCCAATTTCTAATAATTTGAGCTTAGGTTTAAAGGATCATCCAAGCCCTAACAGATAAATCCCCATTCTTTCATTCAGCAAACTTTTGAAAGCAGCTACTGTGTGACAGGCAGTGTCCTGGCCTCAGAGGACATGAGAGAGCAAGGTATGGCCGTAACCTTCCTGGAACTTGCAGTCCCAGAGCACCATGAAAATAGCCCTGCTACTCTTCTTCCAGCAGGGGGTGAGAGCCATGTACTCAGCAGTGGAGTAAGAGATTCAAATCATCACCATTGGTCTAACCAAAGGGTTTCTAGGTAAGATCCATATAACACATTTGCAAACACACTTTTTAGGTTTTTTTCTTTTTATGTGACATGCATGATTTACTCAAATTATACAGACCATCTGGAACCTATACTGCTGTTGGACTCAAAGGCTGACTTCTGAAGGAGTGGGAATAAGGCTTAAGGAAACTGCCTGGAACATTTTGATCTTACCTATTTTTGAGCTGAGGAAGTTACATTTTACTAAAAACTGAGAGGCACATGGGACTTTGGGGAGAGGCGAATCCTTTTTATAGCTAAAAGGACTTTTATACTAAATGTTTATAATATAAATGTATAAACAGTTTACACTGTTCAGCCACATTCACACTATTTAGCCTTCACGAATATGAAAAGGATAACATTAGCTTAAAAAAAAAAAAATGTGTGAAGACATAGGAGAGGCCTCCCAACCAAGGTTTGGGGTACCAGAGAAACCCACCTATGGGATAAACAAGAAACAGCCAGATTTTTGAGTGAGACATGGTAGTGATACAGGCTGTGTTCAGGTAAAGAAAAAATATCCAAAAGTCTACACTCCACTTCTGCATTGATGGAGTGGTAAACGGGTGGAGTTCCTGAATTCCAAATAGCTCATCTAATAGGCACAACTTTTATCTTACCTTAATCTACAAAATAAACAAATGTTATGTATTCTCATCACAGGATAACCTCAACATGTCTTCTTGCTATAAAGAACAAAATTGAGAAATAAAACTTCTCCTACTAAAAAATAAAAAATGCTTTGAAGGTGGCTGAACTTCCTTGACCTGACCAGCTGATAGGTTATGAATTAAGGAAGGTTTATGTTCAAGGGCTTACTGCTTACATATTGAGAGCATCGTACCACTCTCATGTGGACATTGGCCTCACCACCATTTTAAAACACTGCTCTAGTAGAATTTGTAACACATCCAAAGTGCTGCACTTTTCAGCCAGTTCTAAATACTGGAAAATTCTTAAATAATCCAGTACCCAGCAAGCTGTGAGGAAGTCACCTCATGTATCCTCTGCCTATAATAGCAGTTGCTATAATTGGTGAAGCACTTTTCTTATGTGAAAAATTATATTACATACATTTCATCTTCACAATAACCCCATGTAGTGGGATCATTTTTCCACTGGTACAGATGAAGAAACTGAAGCCCAAAGATATTACATAACTCACCCAGTTTCACTGTGGGACAGCAGCAGAATCTGACATCCATGGCTGCAATTACTATTCTACAAGACTTCCATGTGTATGTTCTGGTCACGTGTTTATATTGACTCACGTGGTTCACCTAAAAAATAAGTTTCTGAGCTTTTATTATTACTAGGTATTTCTTTTACTGGAATAACATATATAGGAAAAGCGATCTCAATTATATGTGGAATTTTAAAAAGTAAAACTTACAAATTCAGAGAGTAAAATGGTGGTTACCTGGACATAGTTGAGGTAGATGGGGTGGCAGGGAGAGGTGGGTTGGGAGATGTTACTCAAAGGTCACAAAATTTCAGTTAGGAGGAAAAGTCATCAACTATATAATGAGTATAGTTAATATATTATACAGTATATATTATATACTTGAAAATCACAGAGAGGAGACTTTAAGTGTATTTATTTCAAGAAAATGTTAATTAGCTCAATGTGAATGGACTAGCAAATTGTGGTACATGTATACCATTGAATATTATGCAGCCTTAAAGAAAGATGGACACTTTACCTCTTTCATGTTTACATGGATGGAGCTGGAATATGTTCTTCTTAGAAAAGTATCTCAAGAATGGAAGAAAAAGTATCCAATGGACTCAGCCCTACTATGAGGAAAATTATAGCTTTCATAGGAAGGCTATAACCCAACTATAGCACAAGAATATGGGGAAAGGGCCAAGGGAGGGGAGGAAAAATAGGAGGTTGGGGTGGAGGGAGGGTAACTGGCGGGGCCACACCTATGGTGCATCTTAGAATGGGTACAGGTGAAACTTACTAAATGCAGGATACAAAAGTCCTCATACAATAAGTAAGAAAATGCCATGAAGGCTATATTAAACAGTTTGATGAAAATATTTCAGGTTGACAGGAGATTAAAGATGGCAGCCAAGTAACAGCTTCCCTGCAACTGGGCACGGTGAGTCTGGGGAGACAAGACTCCAGACATCTCTGGCCAGTGGGATATGCCTATGATCATCCCTTTGAGGATACAGGGAGCCAGCAAGTGACTTCTGGACTCTAGGAGGAGGACAAAAACAGTGGAAAACTGGCAAGTGGCTGCATGTGTTCAATTGACCTAATCACACCGGCAACCGTGAGTACAAGCAGCACTGAGACTGCAAACAGGAAAGGCCTTACCTGTGAACTTTTTTGGTGTTCTTGGACTTGGCACTCAGTTGAGCTGCCTTGGGGAGAGCTTGAGCAGGAGTGTGGAGAACTTTGGGCATTGTCTGGGACCCCAGACTGAGTCACTGAGCTGGGTGCAGAAAGTCATTGTGTGAAAAAACTACTCCGGCAAGCTCCGCCCTCAGGGTTCCAGAGCAAAGATCGAGCAGGACAAAGTAACCTAGTGACTGAGCAGCCTAAAGGCGGGGGTACTGAGCTGCCTTACAGTGTTAATGCTTAGGGGACGAGTGAGACGGTTTTGGCACACTGGAGCCTTGGGCTGTAGTCCTGGGTAGAGTATCATGATGTCACAGCTCATAGCAACCTCAAACTCCTGGGCTTGGTGCTGCCCACACCTCCATAAAAGCTGCGCAGCAACCCTGACCAGTGTACGACCCACTGAGCCTCCACATTCCCTGACCAGGAACTGCAGGAGCCACGCAAACCTGCGTCCCCCCTCCTTGGTCCTCCCAGCCTCACACAAGCTCGTTCATCTGGCCAGGGACTCTGGTAGCTGCATGCCCTCTGAAGTCCTGCCTGCTTCTGCGAAGAACCCTACTCCTGGCCAGAGACTGCTTGAGCTTTGGGTTCTCTGTGCCAATGTCACTGGGTGCCAGGCACTCCCAGAACCGTGCGCACCACCCCCAGCCCTGTTGCTGGATCCGGTTGTGTCACACACTGGAGCTGCTTTCACAACCAGAACTCCCTAGCTAGAGCAGCCCCAGAGGAACTACACAGGGTCACTCCCTACAAAGATCCAGCAACAATAGAGTGATTCCATTGGGGTCTAATCTTGGAGAGACACCTCCCCAACTCTGAGGACAAAAAGAGACAATGGTGAAAAACAATCATGAGGCAAAATCAATAGAAAAACTCTGGCAATATGAATAATCAGAGTAGATCAACTCCCCAAGGATCAATGGGGCAGAAACAGCACAAGACCCCATGCACAAATAAATAGCTGAGAAGTCAGAAATTGAATTCAGGATCTGGATAGCAAATAAGATCAAACTAGAATTCCAAAAGTTATCTCAAGAATTCAACGGATTCAAAGAGCAAATGACCAAAGATTTTGACACATTGAGACAAGAAGTTGCATCCCTCAAAGATCTGAGAAACACAGTAGAATCCCTCAGTAACAGAATGGAGCAAGAAGAAGAAAGGATTTCTGACATTGAAGACAAAGCTTTCGAACGCTCCCAAACCCTCAAAGAAGAAGAGAAATGGAGAGCAAAAACAGACCACTCT